>JAKWJD010001756.1:17140379-17255379 GCA_027705065.1 Solanum peruvianum
AGAGAGTCGATTTTCAGTATCCAATTTCAGAATTCTAAGTATGTTGAGACGATGCACCCTCGACGGGCCGTCGTGCCTGTGACGGTCCGTCGCAATGCCCGTGGTCTTGGCCAGTTTTTCCAAAATTAAAATCTGCTGCTCAAAACGACTAAACAGGTCGTTACAATAGATACCAATTTACCCATCGTTCGTCCCCGAACGATCAAAAGAAGAAAAACAATGGAGAAAAGGAGTACCTGAATCTGTAAACAGATGTGGGTATTTTTCTTGCATATCTGCCTCCTTTTCCCAAGTAGCCTCTTCAACCGGTCGATTCTTCCATTGAACTTTGATGGATGTAATCTCTCTCGACCTCAACTTGCGAACTTCTCTATCTAATATAGCAACTGGTTCCTCTTCATAGGTCAAATTCTCATCAAGCAAAACTGAATCCCAACGGATGATATAGTTTCCATCCCCATGGTATCTTTTCAACATGGACACATGAAACACCGGATGCATTCCGGACAGCCCTGGAGGCAAGGCTAATTCATAGGCCACCTCCCCTATTCGCTTTAGTACCTCGAATGGTCCAATATACCTTGGACTTAGCTTGCCTCTTTTTCCAAACCGCATCACCCCTTTCATGGGTGAAACTTTCAACAAGACTTGTTCACCCTCCATGAACTCCAAGTCTCTAACCTTTCGGTCTGCATACTCCTTTTGTCTACTTTGCGCCGCTAGAAGCTTTTCTTGAATGCCCTTCACCTTATCTAACGAATCCCTCAAGAGGTCAGTACCCCAAGGTCTAACCTCAAATGCATCAAACCACCCAATGGGAGATCTACACCTCCTCCCATACAATGCTTCAAATGGAGCCATATCAATACTGGAGTGATAGCTATTATTGTATGAAAACTCTGCCAAAGGTAAGAAGCTATTCCAATGGCCGCCAAACTCTATCACACATGCACGAAGCATATCCTCCAACACTTGAATCGTTCGCTCAGACTGACCATCGGTCTGAGGATGAAATGCAGTACTAAGGTCCAATCTAGTACCTAATTCAACATGCAATGTTTTCCAAAACTTAGAAGTAAACTGCGTACCTCTATCTGATATGATGGATAGTGGAACCCCATGCAATCGAACGATTTCTGAGATGTAGATTTTTGCTAACTTCTCTGCATTGTAAGTCACCTTGACCGGAATGAAATGAGCAGACTTAGTTAACCTATCAACAATCACCCAAATGGAGTCATACTTACTCATTGTCTTCGGAAGACCAACCACAAAGTCCATTGCGATTCTCTCCCACTTCCATTCAGGAATGGGCATTCTCTGAAGTGTTCCTCCGGGCCTTTGGTGTTCATACTTTACTTGTTGACAGTTCGGACATTTGGCAATAAAGTCAACAATATCGCGCTTCATTCTACTCCACCAGAAGTGTTGCTTTAGGTCGCGATACATCTTGGTTGCACCCGGATGTATAGAATACCTTGAACTATGAGCCTCTGTCAGAATAGTGTTGATCAGATTATCGACGCGGGGTACACATACCCTTCCCTTAATCCTCAACACACCTTCCTCATCGATTGTTGCTTCTTTAGCCTCTCCTTGCAACACTTTATCTCGAATCCGGATCAACTTCTCATCATCAAACTGCTTCCCCTTAATCTTGTCAAGGAAGGAAGATCTTGACTCCACACTAGCCAACAATCCTCCCTTCTCATTTATTTCTAACCTCATGAGGTCATTAGCCAAAATCTGCACTTCTCTAGCCAATGGGCGTCTAGAAGCTTGCAAATGAGCTAGACTTCCCATGCTTCCCGCATTTCTACTCAAGGCATCTGCCACAACATTCGCCTTCCCCGGATGATACAAGATAGTGATGTCGTAGTCCTTCAATAGTTCCATCCATCTCCTTTGTCTCTAGTTCAAATCTTTCTGAGTTAAGACATACTGTAGACTACGATGATCCGTATAGACTTCACACTTAACCCCATACAAGTAGTGTCTCCATTGCTTTAGTACAAATACTACCGCGGCTAGTTCCAAGTCATGAGTTGGGTAGTTACGTTCATGCACTTTTAATTGTCTTGAAGCATAAGCAATCACGTTCTTCTCTTGCATTAGCACTGCACCCAAACCCGAATAGGATGCATCACAATAAACAATGAAGTTCTTACCCTCTACCGGCAAAGTAAGGATAAGCGCGGTAGTCAACAAAGTCTTGAGTTTCTGAAAGCTTTCCTCACACTCATCCGACCATACAAATGGAACGTTTTTCTTAGTCAAGTTCGTCAGTTGGGAAGCAATAGAAGAGAATCCCTTGACAAATCGGCGGTAGTAGCTAGCTAACCCAACAAAACTCCGTATTTCTGACACATTAGTGGGTCTTACCCAATTCTTCACTGTCTCAATCTTAGAGGGATCTACCATCACTCCTTCCTTAGAAACCACATGCCCCAAGAAGGACACTGCATCTAGCCAAAAATCACACTTAGAGAACTTGGCATAAAGCTTCCTCTCCCTCAGCATTTCCAATACAATTCTCAAATGCTCCTCATGTTCCTCCTTACTTTTAGAATATACCAGTATATCGTCTATAAATACGATCACAAAGAGATCCAAATATGGCTTAAATATCCCATTCATCAAGCTCATGAACGCAGCAGGGGCATTCGTAAGACCAAAGGACATCACCACAAATTCATAATGTCCATACCTAGTTCGAAAAGCAGTCTTTGGTACATCCGTTGCCCGTATTTTCAATTGATGATAACCGGATCTCAAGTCAATCTTAGAGAAGACACAAGCACCTTGTAACTGATCGAACAAGTCATCAATGCGAGGAAGAGGATACTTGTTCTTAATAGTTACCTTGTTCAACTGCCGGTAATCTATGCACATTCGAAAACTCCCATCCTTCTTCTTCACAAACAAAACCGGAGCACCCCAAGGAGATGCACTTGGTCTAATAAAGCCTTTGCTCAATAACTCTTGAAGTTGTGCCTTTAACTCTCTTAAATCTGCGGGAGCCATTCTATAAGGGGGTATAGAAATGGGGCGAGTGCCCGGTTCCAAATCAATGCAAAAATCGATATCCCTATCCGGTGGCATACCAGGAAGATCTGCAGGGAACACATCCAAAAACTTGCGGACTACCGAAACTGACTCAATCGGGGGTACTTGGGTAGTGTCATCCCAAAGGTGTGCCAAGAAAGCTAAACAACCATTACTAACCATCTTCTGAGCACGAAGAAAGGACACGATACGAATCGGATTGGAAGTGTAGTCGCCCTCCCACACTAACGGATCTGTCCCAGGTTTGGCTAACGTTACCGTCTTAGCATTACAATCCAAGATCGCAAAATTCAGAGAAAGCCAAGTCATACCCAGAATTACATCAAAGTCACCCATTTCTAAAATAACCAAATCTACATAAGTGTTGCTCCCCACAAAATTCACCAAACAAGACCTATAAACTTTTTCAACTATCACAGACTCACCCACCGGAGTAGAAACACGAATAGGCGTGTCAAGTAACTCACAATGTAAATTTAGACCATTAGCAAATGATGAAGATACATATGAAAACGTGGAGCCAGGGTCAAATAATACAGATGCCATGAAATCACAAACCAAAAGATTACCTGTGATAACAGCATCAGATGCCTCCGCTTCAGATCTCCCAGGGAAAGCTTAACAATGGGCCCTATCACCAGTGTGTTCGTTGCCCCTACCATGTTGTGTCGTAGTGGCTCCGTTTTGCCCATCACCTCTGCCGTTGTGGTGACCACCATTACCTCGACCACCACGTCCTCCAGAAAAGCGGCCTCTACCATGACCACCTCTACCTTTAGCTATTGGGGGTCTGTAACTCTGTTTTGGACAATTCCTCCTAACATGTCCAATCTCCCCACATCCATAACACTCTCTAGAGTCAGGCATAGGTCTCTCGGAGTAGTGTTGACCGTTCTGAGGTGGACCCCCAACTACAGTCTGTAGTGAAGACTGAATTGGTCGACTTGAGTAACCTCCAGGGCTCTGTCCTCTAGAGTAAGAACCATTAAACTCACCTCCCCTTCGAAACCTTTTTGATGTCGATGTCGTGGTGAAGTCATCTGGCTTCACTCCTTCCACTTCTATCACAAAGTCTACCACCTCTTGGAAGGATGTTGCCGTAGCCGCTACCTGTAAGGCTGAAATCCGCAATTCTGACCTCAACCCCTTCACAAAACGGCGGATCCGTTCTTGTGGACTGAAACAAAGTTGGGTGGCATACCTTGATAAAGCACGAAACTTAGCCTCATATGCGTTAACCGTCATCCTACCTTGCTCGAGACTCAAGAACTCATCCCTTTTTCTATCTCTCAAAGTCCTCGGGATATACTTCTCCATAAACAGGGTAGAGAATGATTCCCAAGTCATAGGTGGTGCCTCTTTTGGTTGACACTCAAGATGTGACCGCCACCACATTTTGGCGTTCCCTTGAAACTGATAGCTCACGAACTCAATGCCAAACCATTCTACTATACCCATCTTGTGTAGTAGCTCATGACAATCGACCAGAAAATCGTAGGCATCCTCTGATTCTGCGCCCTTAAAGACTGGAGGTTTCAATTTCAAGAACTTACTGAAAAGTTCATGCTGATCATTTGTCATAATAGGTCCAGTAGTCAGACGTGGAAATGTGCCTATTCCCAATGATGCATCCATGCGGGGAGCCATAGTAGCCGCATGTCGTACCTCTGAAACCGGAGGTGTTGGTGCAGAAACCACTGGGGGTGCCTGACCTGATCGGATAACCCGCTAAGATAAGCAAGTACCTGGTTGATCATCTCTGGGGTAGGTTGGGGTGGCATTTCCTCATTCTGCCCTTGTTCAGTTTCCCCTTCCTCACCCTCTCTAACTACCTCCTCAGTCGGTGGAGGAGTCACCGCCCTAGCATCAGATGGGCTAGGTGCTCGTCCTCTTCCTCTAGAGGACGTCCTCCCATGACCTCTACCACGGCCTCTTGCCGCTGCTCTTCCTCGAGCTACAGCCCCAGTGGCTGGCTCAGTTGTTTCTTGTCTTTCCGTTGTTGTTGCTGGTGCGGTCGTTGCTCTAGTTCTAACCATCTGCGAAATAGAGTGAAGATGGTCAGATACCAATTTGTATCACCTAGATACCAATTGGACTCAAGTAGTAGCATGAAAGAAAGAATGAAAGAATGGAATTTTCCTAAAGTCTTATAGCCTCTCAAGGAAAAGTAAAGGCGTCCCCCTACCGTTCCTTAAGACTCTACTAGACTTGTTCTTGTGTGATGAGACCAATGAACCTAATGCTCTGATACCAAGTTTAACACGACCCAAATCGGGGACGCGACTGGCACCCACATTTACCCTCCTATGTGAGCGAACCATCCCATCTTAACCTTAACATTTCAATGTATAACAACAGAAAATAATGCGGAAGACTTAAACTCATTAATAAAAACAATCCAAAACTATTATTATTATCCCCAAAATCTGGAAGTCATCATCACAAGAACATCTATGATCAAATTACTATCTAAGAATGTCTAAGAACAAAAATAACTAAAAAGCTAGTCCATGCCGGAAGTTCAAGGAATCAAGACTTGAAGAAGAAGACCCAGTCCAAGCTAGAAGCATTAGCTCACCCTGAAGATCCGGTATGACGAAAACTGGCTCGAGTTACTGTTGTGTTGAAGTTGACGGAACGTTTGCTGCATTACGCAAATAACAAAGAAGAAAACATGAAAGTAGGGGGTCAGTACAACCACAAGTACTGAGTAGATATCATCGGCCAACTCAAAATAGAAGATAATATATATCAAGTAATATTATAAATCAACTATAAACTCAACATGTAGCAACAACAAGTACTATAATCATCAACAAGTACCATCAAGTTCATCCATGAGGGCTCAAGCCTCAATACCATACTCATTTGGGAATTAAGTTCAGTATGTTGAGTATATTATCATCTTTCAAGATTCATTATCTTTCTTCCTCTTGTGTCGGTACGTGACACTCCGATCCCCTACCACTATGTGTCGGTACGTGACACTCCGATCCCCTATATGTGTCGGAACGTGACACTCCGATCCCCTATATGTGTCGGAACGTGACACTCCGATCCCCTATATGTGTCGGAACGTGACACTCCGATCCCCTATATGTGTCGGAACGTGACACTCCGATCCCCTATATGTGTCGGTACGTGACACTCCGATCCCCTATATCTACGTGTCGGTTCGTGACACCCGTCCCACTAATACTATGTGTCGGAACGTGACACTCCGATCCACTAATACTATGTGTCGGAACGTGACACTCCGATCCACTAATCTCATTCAATTCGTTCATCAAGCCTTCTCTATACCAAGGCATCACCAATCCCATTACTTCAATTCATCAAGCCTTCTTTTATACCAAGGCATCATCATTAATAACATAGATTAAAGTTTCCTTCAAGATTTGGGATTCAATGGTTTTCATCATGCTTTTTTTTATCAAAATCACATAATCATATTCATGCAATCATACAATTAAGCATATAGACAGGTTTACAATACCACCAATACATATCATTCACTATTAAGAGTTCACTACGAATATCGTAAAAACCATAACCTACCTCCACCGAAGACTAGTGATCAAGCAAGAAATTCCCAAGCTTTGTTTTCTCCTCAACCAATTCGATCGATCAATACTCTCTCTCTCTGTTCTTTCTGTTTGTTTTATTCAAACCCTCTTTCCTTTACCCTAATTATCATATAATTAAGACTAAAAGAGGACAATAGAACCACCTAATTAACTTAAGGTTACCTCTTTTTACCCCCAAGTAATTAGACTTATTAATATTAACCCTCAATCTTTATAATTAAGGAAAGAATAGTCCAAAACGACCCTTAAAACGTGTAGAGGAATCCTATTCTGCCTGGGATTTGCGCAACCTGTGACGGGCCGTCGTGCCTGCGACGGTCCGTCACGATGGTCGTCGCAGCCTCCCAAAATCAAGGTGAACTGTGACGGCCCGTCACACCAGTGACGGTCCGTCCTGCACCTCCGTCCTGACGGTCAGAAACTCGTTTCTTGTACCAAATTCTCAAAAGTTGAAGTGTTTTGCAACGGAAACTCACGACGGTTCGTCGTGGATGTGACGGCACGTCCTGCAGGTCCGTCACAATTTACAGAGAGTCGATTTTCAGTATCCAATTTCAGAATTCTAAGTATGCTGAGACGATGCACCCTCGACGGGCCGTCGTGCCTGTGAAGGTCCGTCGCAGTGCCCGTGGTCTTGGCCAGTTTTTCCAGAATTAAAATCTGCTGCTCAAAACGACTAAACAGGTCGTTACACAAAGTTACTTCAACAAGCATTCATACAAATCATATATAAAAAAGTCTTGATTTCATAACCGGTTCCAATCCTATCCTTTCTTTAAGTATACAAGTGCAATACATAGGTAGGGGTCATAGTCGTACCTATACAAAGTAAACTTCAGAAGGAGTTATGATTAGAGTTCATATTCTTAAGTCAATTAATTTTTTAACTTTCGAGATACATAGCCATAATTGATGTAGACCATGTGAGCTACATGGAATCTAGTATTGTACAACCCCACACCTAAAAAAAAGGTGTTCTATTTTCCAAGGTAGAATCTACATAATCGATATTAAGGTGGATCCATTAGCTATAGCCTATGGGGGCATGTAGTATGGAACAAGGAGGTTGTTACTAGTAACCTTGACTTGGTAACGCGGAGGTTTCAACCTCATAAGACAACATCTAAGTTGGGAAGTCAGACTTGCTAATGTGAAGGTTATCTTATGGGAAGCTAGACTTACTAAATGTGAAGCCCCAACTCTCATTTTAATGTTCACTCGGTTTTGACCTCAAAATCCCTTTTTAAAAATCTTAAAGCCTTTAGTAAGCATAAGTTAATAAAGTAGGCTTTAGGTACTTTCTCCCTCATACATAATAAAGGTCAAAGGTTTCTATGATAAAAATGTCTTTTCATCTTAGTACCTATATTATGTGAGGATGTACTTTCAGATAATTCTACAATTCTTACATTCTTGTGTGTGCACATTCATATGTGAGAAATACTTCCACATAAACACATCTAGGAAACACATGCTTATAAGTTATTAATCATATACTTTACATTCATAGATATAGGCAATAGTGCATAGGAGACAAATCCTTTGCTTAGTCACCATAAATCTATCCTACTTATAGATATGCATGAAGTGTGTGTGTACATTGGTCAACATGATAACCTAATGGCGATAACATGGTATTGAGGAAGCCACCCTCTAAATATCACAACACATGTACATCATCCCTTAAGTATTAAGTGAAACACATAGATAGTATTAAAGAGTATGGACTACACACACCCACCATACATCATAGTAGGCAAGAACATATCAAACATTAGAGTAGGAGACTCTTAAGATGCAAAGGATTACGTATTTATGTGGGGTTCACATAGAGAGGGGTCATCCTACATCAATATTCATCACGAGTAGTCATGTAAACCATACCAAACCATAACATGATCATCACATATGCATAACAACATCATTACCCTTAGTTCATGATACTAGAATCAAAGGATACACTCATCAACTTCATAAACACGAAATCATCAAATCAATTCATCATGCATTTAGTTCCTTAAAGTCCATGTTCAAAACACATAAAGATATACAAGAATATAAACAACACCACAATAAGTGGATCATACAAAGCAACATAATTCATTATCCATTCTATTCAAAATAATGGAAAATAGGTCTGCTTACTAACTCTTAAAATTATGATCATCATTGATAAATTCTCCACAATTCATAAAAAATTAACACAAATGAATATGGAACCAAGCAATTCATTACAATCTAACCACAATTCAATAAAAATATAGTAAAGATCACAAGACTCACATTACAGGCTAATTTAAGAAATAGATATATCAAAGCTTCTTTCTTAAATTCCTTATAAAATCATCATAAAAATATAGAATAATCGTAAACTTATCATTATATGTTTTTGAAATTTGTTTTGACATTGAACCAACGTCTAGATTAAAAGTTAGGATTTTTTATCATAGAATTCTTTAAAAAATCTCTGAAGGAACTCCTTAGATGGAAGATTAACTAAGGATCAATGACTACCATACCTTACTTGTAACATCCCGAGAAAACACCCTAGAAGATATGACATTCTCAGAGTGCAACCAGCATACTTGACCTCTCGGAGGTCTTGTACAAGTCAGTTCCTACCATCATCACATATATACATATATATATGAAAAGTAGTGCGGTATAAAAACTTTTCACAAACATTTGCATTGTCTTTAAGATCTATTTCATATATAATCCATAGGAAATACTAAATTTCATTTCACCAAGAGTACTTCGGATACGGCCCATATAATAGAAATATAGTAGTACTAAGTCTTTTTTTATACTTCAATAAAAGAAATAAAAAACATCTATACCCTCGAGTCAAATGAGGACATACTTGAACTTGCTTTAATATTCCTAAAATACAAGCTTAGCTCTCCAAAACTACCTTCACCTATGAATCACTTAAGAGATAGGTTAAGACATGGAATTAGCACAAACACATGTACTAAGTATTACATAATGCATAAAAATAATGAAATGGACATTTATTTGAAATATGAATATTTTGATTTAAATATCATAATATATGCAAAAGAAGAACATTTAACAACTTAATAACACATTAGAGTTCACTTAAGCAATTTATCACATTTTAGGAACAAAATTACAATGAACTAATACACTGTACAGTGAACTCCTTCATTATTAGTTAAAATTATCTTAATTTCACCTTATACACTTTATAGCTTGTAATTCCCTCACTAAAAGCTACCGTAAGAATCACTTAAGTAAGAAAAATACAGAACACCCATACACCCTCTCTTGGCACACCTAAGTGATCCTTAAGACAACCTATAATTAGATATACACACTTACAATACACAAATCACATGAACATGAGATCCTCCTACAAAATGTGATTCTAAGGTTCACCTTATTGATTTGTGAAGCGACCGCCCATACAATCTTGTTCATACACACTTAAGAAATCCTTGAGATTACCTAAGATAAGATCATTCTCACTAAACACAATAGCATTCACATAATATGACATTCACCTCAAAAAGGTTATCAAAATACATACTCAAGTAAATAAAGAAAAGAATGTCCATGATTGACCTCTTAAAGATTACCTATGTAATTCATAAGACCACCTATGTCTGTATTATGTCTACATAATCAACCATCTTTCCTAACTACAATTATTCTTATGACTTATCTAGGTAAAATATGAAGTGACCATTCCTATGCCCGATTTACACCTTAGCTAGATAACCCTTAATTACTCTAGATAACTACTTATTAATTCAACATGTTTTCTTAATTTAATTCATTCCATTCATTATTTTATGTAAGACTCATTCATCATTAAAAGGACATTCAACTAATGGTCTTGGAGAAGACCTGGGGACTCTTACTATCATCTTCAAAGCCTTTTGTGCAATGTCTAAATACGATCCCATACCACAACATAAACTTATTTAAACTTCTCCTATACTTGTAGGTATCCCATATGAAGAGAAGAGAAAATAACCGACAAAGTACATGGTAGGAAAGCATGGAATCCGGAGTTGTAACCTACTCCGACGGAGGGTATTCAACTTGCTAATGGTAGAACTTGGACATATCCCATGTAGGCACATGGTTGAGGAATATGAAGAACGTACTTTGTACTCTAGTCTAGTTCATCACTAGAATTACTTCCAAAAAAATACTCACTACGTACTAGCCTTTGTTATCATATAGTAATTTACATTAAAGGATCATACAAAGGGGTTCCATATAAAGTTCATAGCCCAATCACATTCACCCTACCAAAGAGGAACCTAATGGCTGCCTTAAAATGGAAAAAAAGATATTCCTAATGACTCTCCTAAGTATTATATGATCTCTTCCTAGCCAACCGACCTTAAGTTCATCATTCATTACAAGAAGAATACCATTACGACTTTCGACTTCAAGGTTCATAACATTAGGTTTAAGGTTTCACATAAAGGACATGTTTAGAATCATTCAAGGTCTCATATAATTCATCCATACAAGAATAACATGATTTAGCTTCCTAGGTAAGGACACCTCATATTCAGTCTTTCATGTATCATGTAAGGGACACAAGTCAACCACACAAGACACCAATACTTCACTTTAGCACATATTTCATATCATTCTAAAAGCACATAGGAATAAACATTATAATTTATAAGTAACCCTATACACTACTATAACATAATCAATATAACCATCATAGACTCATATAGTAAAGTACAGTAATCATGCATCAACTCTAAGACTACACACATAAGGATATAATCATAATCTAACATGATCACTTAATAACAATAGAAAAACACATACTTTCACATTTATCACAAGTAGTTAGATATGATCATACTTAACATAAATCAACGACACAAATCATCACCATTCAAGTAGTTTCCCTCAAGGCCACGATAAACATAATACATAAAGTGACGCCGACAAGGCCATAATATTCACATAGCGTCCCCACCATAACTGGACCATACCAAACAAAACATATTACATGAGCTACATTACTGAAAATAAAATGAATTAGGGAAGCGTACCACCAATCTATTCTCACCACTTCAATCCAAAGCTAAATCATCCAATTCAATACCATAAAGCCCTTACCCATGTCCATGAATAACAATTCAATACAAAAAAAAATTACTCAAGAAATCTAGGTCAATTCAATATAGATTTATTAATATAACACAGCCTATCAATAAACTGAATATAATTATTAAATGATTAAATAGCCCATAGAAAACTACAATTGAATTCATAAGTATTATTAAGTGAATATCCGTTAACCTATAAAGTAGTCAAAAACTACGTTTCATAAATTACATGGGTTTATAGGTTAATTGAGTTAAAATAATCTCGTTAAAAAAATTTAACACATATAAAATGAGTTAAAACCATTAATGCAAGGACACGTGGATAGATCATAAAATTGGACAAGTTCATCTTTAGAAAACTCTTTGAATTTTGGGATCCTTGATGAATAGATTTTCAAGGATAAACCATACCACAAAGATTTTAATCAATATATTTTATTAAGAATCACCACCAAATTCTCCAATCCAAGCTTTTCCTTCAGTTTTGGTTTCAATGGAGTTCTAACAAAATTTCTAAGAGATTTTGAGTTTTCATTTGGAAGAATGAATTCATATGGGTATTTAGTACTTATAAACCCACTTATAATACATAAAATACCCTTTGGTAACTTTCCTTTACCTTATTTTGACTCTGGGTGAATTTACCAATTCATACTTCAACTTAACAGTGAACTGCACATAATGCATTTACCATTGACGACTAGCCATCGACGGTGCATCAGTCCCTTAATGGGTTGTCCTGTCCTCCGTCGATTGGATAAGAGCATGAAAAATGTGATATTATATCCCCATAATAAGTACTCGTTGAAGTCCTCCACCTACAGGATTTCGCCCAGGCCACTGGTCGTCGTTTGCCATCCATAGGTGGAATTGCCTTTTTGGCAAGATTGGAAAAACTTTTGAACGTCATGGACATTCTTGGACATTTGACCTCTAAACTTCATGAACTAGTCAACTTCCTATAAACAATATAAAAAATCGTATAAGGACCTCATTATATAATGAAAAACTCATATATGCATATAAAAAAACATGAGGCACATAGGTGACTTTGTCGTCGAACCTCTTGGTCGTCCCTTGACGTTTGACTTCCAATGCACCTAAACTCTTACACAGATACGCCATACCATATTATAGGCCAATTTAGGACCTTAGACCCTCATGACAAACATGAAATATTGTAGCTTCACCTAAGTCATTTTTGAGGTATTACATTCTCCCCTACTCGGTCAACATTCGTTCTCGAATGACATTTGCCACTCTCCGAACACTTCCATGAGTAGAGATTAAGATAAAAACTAATAACCATACCAAATAAAACATTATACAATACAAACTTCACGAAGATATAACTTTTCACATAGTCAAGAGAATCAGAACACAATAAGAAACTAGAATAAAATATATATCTCATCATGCCATAAGACTCACATTCCTCATTACCAGTAGAATAAACTTATTTAATATTCATTTTCATGCCCATATAAATCAGTTCTAACCATATTAAAATAATTTTAAAGCAAAGGATGAATAAGCCAATTTTTCAAATTTTTTACAGTAAGCAGAATTCCCTGGCAGCTTTAAAGTGAACTTGCTTCACAATTTCAAAAATGAAATATTTAGGTAATTCATGATGGTCACATTCTAATACAAATACCTTTTACAACATAATCATAACTTCATAAAATACACTATACAAGAAATAAATGAAATTTAATTTAAACAAGACTTGTAAATACAATGCACATGCAACAAGCTTCTATGACTTTCTATCCCATTTACTAACCATACTCCCCCACTTAGAAGGAACTTATATTACTAAATAATTAAAATAACTTACTATCATCATAATCACCATCATCTAGCTTTGTTACTCTAGTCCGTAGTATATAGAAACACCTCTTCTTTTGAGCATCATTTTAAGGAACATTAGGAGCAACTTGCTTACTATCTCTAGTAGTAATAATATGACAATCGCTCACTTCCAAATCAATACCCGACCCAACCAGCCTATTGTCTTTCCATTGAGTTTAACAAAACTCCCTTAATTGATACGAAGCTAACTACACCTTCTCCCTAGAAGACACCCCTATGGAACTCAACACCTAGTACACACCATCTAGAAACTCTTGGGATCCTCTCCCTCCTTAGGGCCAAGAAAGATAGGAGGATTCCTCCTCACAAAATATCTCAATCTATATTTCATAGTTCTGTCGACAACATTCACTCCAAGCACCATACCCATATTCACATGGGTAGTCAAAGCTCGGGCTAAAGTAATTAAAGTGTCTCTAATCTCCTCATTAGTCATTTCTGGGGGAACCACCGAAACATAATTACCTCCACGAACAATAGGGACTTTATCACTTTGAGTATCTTGAGGAACTTTCTCAACTTGCTCAACTTGAGGAGGAAACTCTAAGTCACATCATTTTCCTCAACTCTCATAAACGGTGTCGTTCTCGTAATAATCTTCTATAACACAAGGAAAACCATAAGAAAAGAGTACTCATATCTTTTACTCTACAACACGACATAGGAGCACAAAATGAAGGAAAACTCTACCATCCTATTGCCTCTCGCCCATAGAAGTGTCGTGTCTTATACTGAAGATCAAGACTCTACTAGACGTGACTTGATGAGGAGTTTGGAAAGTGAAGACTTGGACCAAAAACATCGTTCAAGAGAACTTGAAGTATGTCCTCACTTGACTCGACGGCATAGATATGTCTTTTATGTATCCAATTGAAGTATTGTAATAGACTAAGTATTTCTGTATTTGTAATTTGAAGTATGGGTCGTGTCCCAAGTATTCTTGTGTCTTAAGATGATGATATTGAGACTTAGTATTTCCTATTACTTTTATATGAAAGACATTTTCAAGACTATAATATGTTTTTTGAAATTTTTTAATTTCATACTACTTTTTACTATACATATGCAATAATTAATATGAAAGAGGATTCTCTAAGAACTCAGAGATTTCGACGACGTCGTGCCACTATCTCATATTGTGACCTAACTTCTAGGTTGTTGTTTCGGGTTATGACAAAGCTTGGTATCAGAGCATAGGATGGTGAAAGTAGTATTAGGAATCAAGAAGTCTCATCAAGTCACATCTAGTTGAGGCTTGACCATTGAGAGGCTATAGGATGATAGAGTTTCCCTTCTTTTCTACTCCTATATCATGCGGCAGAATAAATGTTATGATTATCCTTCTTATGAGTTTCCTTGTGTTTTCTAGGAGATGAATATTAGAAGGATGACCGCTAGAAGGTTGGATGAGAGGGTGAATGAGGAGGTTCTCTCTCAAGTTGAGCAAGTTGAGCAAGTTCCTCAAGGTGGGAAAGTATTTCAAGGTGCTCAAGATGACCAAGTTCCTCCCCAAGGTGAAGGTATTCCTAATGTGGAAGGAGGTATTGATGTTCCGGAGATGTCTAATAGGGAGATTAGAGAGGCTTTGATTGCTATAACCCGAGCCGTGACTATGAAAGTTCATTTTAATATGATGCATATGGTTGTGGAGAGCACTATGATATCTAGGTTGAGAGACTTAGTGAGGGAATAATGCTATATGGCCATGCTACATGACAATATGACCATAGCTAGACAAATGGTGTATGCACAATTAATTGAAGAGTCTAACCTTAGTAAGATGTCTAGTAACTTGAAAAGGAGTGTTGATAGTGATCAAGTGCGACCTAGGTTTAAAAATGGTGTTTAAACTCAAGATGTACCTAGTGTTCCTAAGAAGAAGTTTGAGAAAGGAGGTGGTTCTAGCAATGCCAAATCTACACGTGCCACTTGTGGTAAGAAACATCTTAGTGAATGTCTTTTGGGTATAGGGATTTCCTTTGGATGTGGTAAATATGGGCACAAAATTCTATTTATTTTTTTAAGATATGAGTTCATTTTAAGTGGGGGAGTATGGTTTGTAGATAGTATAGAAGTTCTTGAATTTGTTGGTTGTGCATGATGTTTAGGAGTTTGGTTGAAATTGAATTTCATTTGCTTCTTGCATTGTGTGTTCTATGAAGCATTGATTAATTGTAATGGGCGTCTGTATGGTGTTACTTTGCATAGAAGGATGTTTATATAATTAATTGTCTAAAATTAGAACTTTTGAAAAATTGCTTTAATATGGCTTTAAAAAAAACCACTATAGCTTTAAGACTGCATGTTGTAAATTTTGGAATACATGACCAATTAATTTGTTCTCCTAAAAATGTTATCTGTTTATAACTGATGTATATGAGTAGGATATTGAGTATAAAAAGAGTTTTTACCATATGAATTGAACCATGTGAGTTTGGTAGCATAATGAGTTATAGAGTCAATTTCTAATTTCTTGTTGTGTTGTGAATCTCTTGACTATGTGAAATTAATGTTTTCTTCTTTGATATGTGTTTTATGGAGTGGTTTTTAGCTGCTATATGAGTCTCTAATATTGGGAGTGTTCGGTGTAACGACTTGTTTAGTCGTTTTGAGCAGCAGATTTTATTTCTGGAAAACTGGCTGAGACGACGGATCCCACGACGGACCGTCATGGGCACGACGGACCGTCGCACGGTCTCGTTTCAAAACACTTAGAAATTCTGAAATTAGGTACTGAAAATCGACTCTCTGAACTTCGTAACGGAATGGCAGGACGGACCGTCACAGGCGTGACGGACCGTCACAGACTCTTTGGTGGAAATTGAGTCTCTGAACTTTGCGACGACCTGCAAGATGGACCGTCGCAGGCACGACGGGCCGTCACAGGTTGCGTAATCCCAGTCTGGGTCGGATTTCTTTAAGTGATTTAAGGGACGTTTTGGACTATTCCTGCCTTAATTATAAAGTTAGTGGGTTAATGTTAATAAGTCTAATTACTTGGGGGTTAAAAGAGGTAACTTAAGTTAATTAGTGGGTTATTATTGCCATATTTTATTCTTAATTATATGCTAATTAGGGTAAAAGAAAGAGGGTTTGAATAAAGAAAATAGAAAGAACAACGAGAGAGAGAGGATCGAACGAAAGAGGAGAAACAAAGAGGAAAACACAAGGCTTTGGGAAAATTCTTGCTTGATCACTAGTCTTCGGTGGAGGTAGGTTATGGTTTTTACGATATTCATAGTAAACTCTTAATAGCGAATGATATGTATTGATAGTATTGTAAACCCTTCTATGTGCTTAATTGTATGCTTGCATGAATGTGATTATATAATTGTGATTATATAAGCATGATGAAGTTATTGAATCCCAAATCTTGCAAAACCCTAATCTCTTTGTTAATGATAATGCCTTGGTATGAGAGAAGGCTTGATAAACTAAAGTAATGAGAACGATAATGCCTTGGTATAAGAGGAGGCTTGATGAAAGAACTTAATGAGATTAGTGGATCGGAGTTTCATGTTCCGACACATAGAATTAAGGGATCGGGTGTCACGAACCGACACGTAGTATTAGGGGGAACGGGTGTCACGAACCGACACGTAGATTTAGGGGATCGGGTGTCACGAACCGACACGTAGATTTAGGGGATCGGGTGTCACGAACCGACACATCGATTTAGGTGATCGGGTGTCACGAACCGACACGTAGAATTAGGGGATCGGAGTGTCACATTCCGACACATAGTAGTAGGGGATCGGAGTGTCACGTACCGACACAAGAGGAATAGAGATTAATGAGGGAGCGGAGTGTCACGTACCGACACAAGAGGAATATGGATAATGAATCTTGAAAGATGCTAATATACTCAATCTAATGAATTTAATCCCCAAATGAGTATGGTATTGAGGCTTGAGTCCTCATGTGTGAACTTGACGGTAATTGTTAATGATATAGTACTTGTTGTTGCTACATGTCGAGTATCATAGATGATTTTATGATATTACTTGGTATATGCTGTTTTGTATTTTGAGTTGGCCGATGATATCTACTCAGTACCCGTGTTTTGTACTGACCCCTACTTTTATGTTTTCTTCTTGTTATTTGTGGAGTGCAGCAAACGTACCGTCATCTTCAACTCAACCGCAATTTTAGCCAGTCTTCGTCACATCGGATCTCCAGGGTGAGCTAATGCTTCTAGCTTGGACTGGATCTTCTTCTTCATGTCTTGATGCCTTGAAGTTCCGGCATGGACTAGCTTTTACTTGTTTTAGCTTCTTAGAATACTCTTAGTTTAGTAATTTGATCATAGATGTTCTTGTGGTGATGACTTCCAGATTTTGGGGAATAATGGATGTTGAATTTTAGAAGTTATTGAATTGGTTTTTATTAATGAGTTTAAGTCTTCCGCATTACTTTTTGTTGATATTACATTGAAATGTTAAGGTTTAGATTGGTTGGTTCGCTCTCAAAGGAGGGTAAGTGTGGGTGCCAGTCGCGGCTCGGTTTTGGGTCGTGGCAAACTTGGTATTAGAGCATTAGGTTCGTTGGTCTCATCACACAAGAACGAGTCTAGTAGAGTCTTAAGGAACGGTAGGGGGACGCCTTTACTTTTCTTTGAGAGGCTATAAAACTTTAGGAAAATTCCATTCTTTCTTTCTTTCTTTCGTGCTATTACTTGAATCCAATTGGTATCTAGGTGATACAAATTGGTATCTGACCATCTTAAATCTTTTCGCAGATGGTTAGAACTAGAGCAACGACTGCACCAACACCAACACCGGCAAGACAAGAAACGTCTGAGCCAGCCACTGGGGCTGTGGCTCAAGGTAGAGCAGTGGCAAGAGGCCGTGGTAGAGGTCGTGGGAGGACGTTCTCTAAAGGGAGAGGACGAGTACCTAGCCCATCTGATGTTAGGGCGGTGACTTCTACACCGACTGAGGAAGTAGTAAGAGAGGGTGAGGAAGGGGAAAATAAGCAAGTGCAGAATGAGGAATTGCCACCCCAACCTACCCCAGAGATGATCAATCAGGTTCTTGCTTATCTTAGCGGGTTATCTGATCAGGGTCAGGCACCTCCAATGTTTTCTGCACCAACACCTCCGGTTTCAGAGGTACAACATGCAGCAACTATGGCTCCCCGTATGGATGCCTCATTGGAAATAGGCACGTTTCCACGTCTGACTACGGGGCCCATAATGACAAATGATCAGCATGAACTTTTTAGTAAGTTCTTAAAATTAAAACCTCCAGTCTTCAAGGGTGCTGAATCTGAGGATGCCTACGATTTTCTGGTTGATTGTCATGAGCTACTACACAAAATGGGTATAGTAGAACGGTTTGGTGTTGAGTTTGTGACTTATCAGTTTCAAGGGAACGCCAAAATGTGGTGGCGATCACATGTTGAGTGTCAGCCGACAGAGGTAACACCTATGACTTGGGCATCATTCTCTAGCTTGTTTATGGAGAAGTACATCCCACGGACTTTGAGGGATAGGAATAGAGATGAATTCTTAAGTCTTGAGCAAGGTAGGATGTCGGTTACTGCATATGAGGCTAAGTTTCGTGCACCATCAAGATATGCCACCCAACTTTGTTTCAGTCCACAAGAGCGGATTCGTCGTTTTGTGAAGGGGTTGAGGACAGAGTTGCGGATTTCAGCCTTACAGATAGCGGCCACGGCAAAATCCTTCCAAGAAGTAGTAGATTTCATTGTAGATGTGGAAGGAGTGAAGCCAGATGAATTCACCATGGCATCGACATCAAAAAGGTTTCTAAAGGGGGGTGAGTTTAATGGTTCTTACTCTAGAGGACACGGTTCCGGAGGTTACTCAGTTCGACCAATTCAGTCTTTACTACAAACTATAGTTGGGGGTCCACCTCAGACCGGTCAACACTTCTCTGAGAGAGCTATGCTTGACTCTAGAGAGTGTTATGGATGTGGATAGACTGGACATATTAGGAGGAATTGTCCAAAACAGAGTTATAGACCCCCAATAGCTAGAGGTAGAGGTGGTCATGGTAGAGGCCGTTATTCTGGAGGGCGTGGTGGTCGAGGTAATGGTGGTCACCAAAACGGCCGGGGTTATGGGCAAACTGGAGCCACAACATCACACCATGGTAGGGGCAACGGACAGACAAACGATAGGGCCCATTGTTACGCTTTCCGTGGGCGTTCAGAAGCGGAGGCATCGGATGCTGTCATCACAGGTAATCTTTTGGTTTGTGATTGCATGGCTTCTGTATTGTTTGATCCCGGATCCACATTTTCTTATGTATCTTCCTCATTTGCTAATGGTCTTAATTTACATTGCGAATTACATGACATGCCTATTCGTGTTTCTACTCCGGTGGGTGAGTCTGTGATAGTTGAAAAAGTGTATAGGTCTTGTTTGGTGACTTTTGTGGGGAGTAACACTTATGTAGATTTGGTTATCTTAGAAATGGCTGACTTTGATGTAATTCTGGGTATGACTTGGCTTTCTCCGAATTTTGCGATCTTGGATTGTAATGCTAAGACTGTGACATTAGCCAAACCTGGGACAGATCCGTTAGTGTGGGAGGGTGACTACACTTCCAATCCGGTGCGTATCATCTCCTTTCTTCGTGCTTAGAAAATTGTTAGTAAAGGGTGTTTAGCTTTCTTGGCACATCTCATGGATGACACTACCCAAGTACCTTCGATTGAGTCGGTTTCGGTAGTCCATGAGTTTTTGGATGTGTTCCCTGTAGATCTTCCCGGTATGCCACCAGATAGGGATATTGACTTCTGTATTGATCTTGAACCGGGTACTCGCCCCATTTCTATACCCCCTTACAGAATGGCTCCCGTGGAGTTAAGAGAGTTAAAGGCCCAACTTCAAGAGTTGTTGAGCAAAGGCTTCATTAGACCAAGTGCATCTCCTTGGGGTGCTCCGATGTTGTTTGTGAAGAAGAAGGATGGGAGTTTCGGATGTGCATAGACTATAGACAACTGAATAAGGTAACTATTAAGAACAAGTATCCTCTTCCTGGCATTGATGACTTGTTCGATCAGTTACAAGGTGCTTGTGTCTTCTCTAAGATCGACTTGAGATCCGGTTATCATCAATTGAAAATACGGGCAACGGATGTGCCAAAGACTGCTTTTCGAACCAGGTATGGGCATTACGAATTTGTAGTGATGTCTTTTGGTCTTACGAATGCCCCTGCTGCGTTCATGAGCTTGATGAACGTGATTTTTAAGCCATATTTGGATCTCTTTGTGATCGTATTTATTGATAACATACTGATATACTCTAAAAGTAAGAAGGAACATGAGGAGCATTTGAGAATTGTATTGGAAATGTTGAGGGAGAAAAAGCTTTATGCCAAGTTCTCTAAGTGTGAGTTTTGACTAGATGCAGTGTCCTTCTTGGGGCACGTAGTTTCTAAGGATGGAGTGATGGTAGATCCTTCTAAGATTGAGACAGTGAAGAATTGGGTAAGACCCAGTAATGTTTCAGAAATACGGAGCTTCGTTGGTTTAGCTAGCTACTACCGTCGATTTGTCAAGGGGATTCTCTTCTATTGCTTCCCAAATGACGAACTTGACTAAGAAGAATGTTCCATTTGTATGGACGGACGAATGTGAGGAAAGCTTTCAGAAGCTCAAGACCTTGTTGACTACTGCACCAATTTTTACCTTGCCAGTGGAAGCTAAGAACTTCATTGTCTATTGTGATGCATCCTACTCTGGTTTGGGTGCAGTGCTAATGCAAGAGAAGAGTGTAATTGCTTATGCTTCGAGGCAATTAAAAGTGCATGAACGTAACTATCTGACCCATGATTTGGAATTGGCTGCGGTAGTGTTTGCATTAAAGCAATGGAGACACTATCTATATGGGGTTAAGTGTGAAGTATACACGGATCATCGTAGCCTATAGTATGTCTTTACTCAGAAAGATTTGAACTTGAGACAGAGGAGATGGATGGAACTACTGAAGGACTACGACATCACTATTTTGTATCATCCGGGGAAGGCAAATGTTGTGGCAGATGCTTTAAGTAGAAAGGCGGGAAGCATGGGAAGTCTAGCTCACTTGCAAGCTTCTAGACGCCCATTGGCTAGAGAGGTTCAGATTCTTGCTCATGACCTTATGAGGTTAGAAGTAAATGAGAAGGGAGGATTGTTAGCTTGTGTGGAGGCAAGATCTTCCTTCCTTGACAAGATTATGGGAAAGCAGTTTCATGATGAGAAATTGATCCGGATCCGAGATAAAGTGTTGCAAGGAGAGGCTAAAGAAGCAACAATCGATGAGGAAGGTGTGTTGAGGATTAAGGGAAGGGTATGTGTACCTTGCGTTGATGATTTGATCAATACTATTCTGACAGAGGCTCATAGTTCAAGGTATTCGATAATCCGGGTGCAACCAAGATGTACCGTGACCTAAAGCAACACTTTTGGTGGAGTAGAATGAAGCGTGATATTGTTGATTTTATTGCCAAATGTACGAACTGTCAGCAAGTAAAGTATGAACACCAGAGGCCCGGAGGAACGCTTCAGAGAATGCCCATTCCTGAATGGAAATGGGAGAGAATTGCAATGGACTTCGTGGTTGGTCTTCCCAAGACAATGGGTAAGTATGACTCCATTTGGGTGATTGTTGATAGGTTAACTAAGTCTGTTCACTTTATTCCGGTCAAGGTGACTTACAATGCAGAGAAGTTAGCCAAGATCTACATCTCGGAAGTGGTTCGATTGCATGGGGTTCCACTCTCCATCATATCAGATAGAGGTACGCAGTTTACTTCTAAGTTTTGGAAAACATTGCATGCTGAATTGGGTACTAGGTTGGACCTGAGTACCGCATTTCACCCTCAGACCGATGGTCAGTCTGAGCGAACGATTCAAGTGTTGGAGGATATGGTTCGTGCTTGTGTGATAGAATTTGGTGGTCATTGGGATAACTTCTTACCCTTAGCGGAGTTTTCATACAATAATAGTTATCACTCAAGTATTGACATGGCTCCATTTGAAGCAGTGTATGGTAGGAGATGTAGGTCTCCCATTGGGTGGTTTGATGCATTTGAGGTTAGACCTTGGGGTACGGACCTTTTGAGGGATTCTTTAGAGAAAGTGAAATCTATTTAAGAAAAGCTTTTAGCGGCGCAAAGTAGGCAAAAAGAATATGCAGATCGAAAGGTTAGAGACTTAGAGTTCATGGAGGGTGAACAAGTCTTGTTGAAGGTTTCGCCCACGAAAGGGGTGATGCGGTTTGGTAAAAGAGGTAAACTAAGCCCAAGGTATATTGGTCCCTTTGAAGTACTTAAGCGAGTAGAGGAGGTGGCTTATGAGTTAGCGTTGCCTCCAGGGCTGACCGGAGTGCATCCGGTATTTCATGTGTCTATGTTGAAAAGATACCATGGAAATGGAAACTACATCATTCGTTGGGATTCAGTCCTTCTTGATGAGAATTTGTCTTATGAGGAGGAACCTGTTGCTATTCTAGATAGAGAAGTCCGCAAGTTGAGGTCGAGGGTGATTGCATCCATCAAAGTTCAATGGAAGAATCGACCAGTTGAAGAGGCTACTTGGGAGAAGGAGGCTGATATGCGAGAAAGATACCCACACCTGTTTATAGATTCAGCTACTCCTTCTCGCCTTTGTTTCCTTCCTGTGATCGTTCGAGGACAAACGATGGGTAAATTGGTATCTATTGTAACGACCTGTTTAGTCGTTTTGAGCAGCAGATTTTATTTTTGGAAAACTGGCTGAGATGACGGACCCCACGACGGACCGTCATGGGCACGACGGACCGTCGCACGGTCTCGTTTCAAAACACTTAGAAATTCTGAAATTGGGTACTGAAAATCGACTCTTTGAACTTCGTAACGGAATGGAAGGACGGACCGTCACAGACGTGATGGACCGTCACAGGCGTGACGGACCGTCACAGACTCTTTGGTGGAAATTGAGTCTCTGAACTTTGCGACGACCTGCAGGACAGACCGTCGCAGGCACGACGGGCCGTCACAGGTTGCGTAATCCCAGTCTTGGTCGGATTTCTTTAAGTGATTTAAGGGACATTTTGGACTATTCCTGCCTTAATTATAAAGTTAGTGGGTTAATGTTAATAAGTCTAATTACTTGGGGGTTAAATAAGGTAACCTTAAGTTAATTAGTGGGTTATTATTGCCATCTTTTATTCTTAATTATATGCTAATTAGGGTAAAAGAAAGAGGGTTTGAAGAAAATAGAAAGAACAAAGAGAGAGAGAGAGGATCGAATGAGAGAGGAGAAACGAAGAGGAAAACACAAGGCTTTGGGAAAATTGTTGCTTGATCACTAGTCTTCGGTGGAGGTAGGTTATGGTTTTTACAATATTCGTAGTAAACTCTTAATATCGAATAATATGTATTGATAGTATTGTAAACCCTGCTATGTGCTTAATTGTATGCTTGCATGAATGTGATTATATAATTGTGATTATATAAGCATGATGAAGTTATTGAATACCAAATCTTGCAAAACCCTAATCTCTTTGTTAATGATAATGCCTTGGTATGAGAGAAGGCTTGATAAACTAAAGTAATGAGAATGATAATGCCTTGGTATAAGAGGAGGCTTGATGAAAGAACTTAATGAGATTAGTGGATCGGAGTGTCACGTTCCGACACATAGAATTAAGGGATCGGGTGTCACGAACCGACACGTAGTATTAGGGGGACGGGTGTCACGAACTGACACGTAGATTTAGGGGATCGGGTGTCACGAACCGACACGTAGATTTAGGGGATCGGGTGTCACGAACCGATATGTAGATTTAGGGGATTGGGTGTCACGAACCGACACGTAGAATTAGGGGATCGGAGTGTCACGTTCCGACACATAGTAGTAGGGGATAGGAGTGTCACGTACCGACACAAGAGGAATAGAGATTAATGAGGGAGCGGAGTGTCACGTACCGACACAAGAGGAATATGGATAATGAATCTTGAAAGATGCTAATATACTCAATCTAATGAATCTAATCCCCAAATGAGTATGGAATTGAGGCTTGAGTCCTCATGTGTGAACTTGACGGTAATTGTTAATGATATAGTACTTGTTGTTGCTACATGTCGAGTATCATAGTTGATTTTATGATATTACTTGGTATATGTTGTTTTCTATTTTGAGTTGGCCGATGATATCTACTCAGTACCCGTGTTTTGTACTGACCCCTACTTTTATGTTTTCTTCTTGTTATTTGTGGAGTGCAGCAAACGTACCGTCATCTTCAACTCAACCTCAATTCTAGCCAGTCTTCGTCACATCGGATCTTCAGGGTGAGCTAATGCTTCTAGCTTGGACTGGATCTTCTTCTTCATGTCTTGATGCCTTGAAGTTCCGGCATGGACTAGCTTTTACTTGTTTTAACTTCTTAGAATACTCTTAGTTTAGTAATTTGTTCATAGATGTTCTTGTGGTGATGACTTCCAGATTTTGGGGAATAATGGATGTTGAATTTTAGAAATTATTGAATTGTTTTTTATTAATGAGTTTAAGTCTTCCGCATTACTTTCTATTGATATTACATTGAAATGTTAAGGTTTAGATTGGTTGGTTCGCTCACATAGGAGGGTAAGTGCGGGTGCCAGTCGCGGCTCGGTTTTGGGTCGTGACATTCGGAGAGTGGCAAGAGTCATTCGAGAATGAATGTTGTCCAAGTGGGGGAGATTGTAAGTCCCCGAAAATGACTTAGGTTAACTAGATCCTTACATATTCGTCTTGATGGTCTAAGGTACTAAATATATGTAATACATGGTTTAGACTCAGTATCGAAAGTATTAGAGGTGTTGGAAATCAAACGTCAAGCGACGACTATGACGTTTGGCGACTAAGTCACCTAAATGTCTAAAATATGGTTCTATGTGTTTATGTGTGTTTTAAGTCTCTTAATTGATTTAATATATCATGTGTAGACATTGGTTAAAGTTTCGTAAAGTTTGGAGGTCAAACGACCAAGAACGTCCAAGGTGTTCGAAAGATATGTCTTGGATTGACCTTGTACGTCTAGGCAAAATTTCATTGAGTTATATGTGTTCGTTTTATATGAAATTCATGTTATAGGTGTTAAATTTGTAGAAGTTTGTATTTAGGTTGGAAACATCCGGGAAATTATCCCAAAGGACCACCAAAGGGTCCTTGAGAAAGGACCAAAAATCAGGGTGCAGGCTGTCCAAGGCAGACCCTTGCAACAGAGCCGTCAATGGCAAGTCGTGGCTGTGACGCCGATTCAAAAGGTGTCATCGATGGGAAATTATCCATGTGAGGTAAAGGAAGCTTGGCCAAAAAATTTAGCCAACGATGGAGGGTTGTGATGCCCCGTCATGGCTATGATGGCTTGTCAAGGGCAGGCGTCGCACGACCTGCCATCCTGCGCATACTTCTCAAAGTATAGGGGTGAATTGGTGAATTCACCCACATCTTAATTAAGTCATGGACGGTTATTTAACGTTTTTTTTGGGTATTTTAATTAATTATATAAAGGGTAATCACAATGAAGACTTTATTCTTAAAAATCATACACCCAAAATTCTTAGAAAATATTCCAAAACCTCTATTGAAGTCCAACTTGAAGAAGAAGCTTGGTGAGGGGTTTTTGTGTCGAAATTTTTATTCAAAGTGAAGAATTAGCATCCTTGAGGTGTGGCCTTTGATCCTTGAAACTCGTTTTATCAAGGAACCAAATTTTCAACATGTTTTTTTAAAAGTTTTCTACAGTAAATTGTCCAGTTTAATGATACTACCATGGGTTCTTGCATAAATGATTTCTAAACATTGAATTATGGTCTAATTTATATTGTATTGATTATCTCAATCCAAATTACTTATGAACCCATGAATTTGGATGAACCCTAGTTTTTTACTATGATGTGGGTTACTTCACATTATGCTAATATTGATGAAGTGTTATGTTTTCTTATGGGGTTTCTAATGATATAAGAATTATATTCAATTGTTATCTAATTGTTCCCATATTGTTAAACCTAGATTGAATTGATAGAGATTTCATTGGATTTTTTGATTATTTCTTGAATTGTTGGTTATGGCCTTGGGTAAGGGCCTTGTGATGTTGAATTGGACGCGGTTTAACATTGAATTAACGTGTGAATAAGAGAATTAAGGTATGCTTCCCGGATTTCTTTATTTTGATATTAATTATAGTGTGATACTTTCGTGATTGGTATGGTCCACTTATGGTGGCGGTGTTATGTGGTTTACTTGCAATTGATGTGGCCTTTTCGGCGTTACTTTATGTGTAATTATGAGCATGGCCTTATTGGCAACTACTTTTAGTTATTTGTGTAGTTTTATTACGTGAAGCATGACATTATATATCTACATGTGAAGTTATATAGTGATATATGTATTCTTCTCGTTATGTTGCCTTAAGTGATCATGTTAGACTTTGAATTGACATTATGAGTATAGTGTTAGGTTAAGTCTTGATTATTCCTAATTTACTTTATGAGTCTATGTGGAGTATACTAATTATGTTATGATGATATACAGGATTACTTGAAGATGTTAGGTTATTTTAGAGGTGTTTCTAGAATAACTAATATGATATATTAAAATTTTAGTATGTGATGTCTTGTCTTGAATGAATTGTATATTTTGTTTGATGTATATATGATGTCTCGATTTAGGATTTTATAGATCTTAGTCTTAAATGTATGAATGACACGTGACTTTAAATGATGTTATGAGAGTCTCTTATGTGTAAACCTTGACTTAAGGGTAAGGTTAGGAATGACTGAAATGTAAGTCGTAATGGTATCCTTCAAAGTATAGAAATGATGGACATATGGTTAGTTGGCTGGAACGACATCATATTAATCCTTAGGAAAGTCATCATGAGCTTCTTGTCGCCATTGTGAGATATCCCTAATGGACATTTCTTTGTAGGGTAAATGTGATTGGGTTATGAACTTGTTATAAAACCCTTTTATGTGAACCTAATCTATGAATTACTCTATGAGAACGAAGGCTAGCACCGAGTAAGTATGGTAAGGGAAAGTAGTTCTAGTTAAGTATGAGAGTAGAATACAAAGAAGCCCTTCATATTCCTTAATGATGTTCCTACATGGGATGAGTCTAAGTTCTACCACTGGCAAGTAGAACAACCTAATCGGAGTAGGATAGAACTGTAGATTCCATGTCTTTTATCATGGTCTATGTAGGTTACTGCCTATTCATATCATATGGAATACCTATTTGCATTTGAGGAGTTTATGGAGTTTAGGTTGTGGTATAAGACGCTATCTAGACATTGCACAATAGACATTGAAGGTGTTATGTGGAGTTCCTAATTGTTGTTCAAGACAATTATTTGAATGTCCTTTATGTTATGTATGAGTATAAATGAAATAAATTAACTAATAAATTATGTTAAGGAGTATGTAAGTAAATGAGTACCTAATATAAAGTGACTTAAGGATATCTTAGATAAAGTTTGAAGATGGCATAAGCGATGATCTCTTCATGTCTTATCTTTGTATGTCTTGACTATGACTCTAGGAAGGGAAGTTGGTTGATTTTGTGGACATGATCTAAGACTTAGGTAGTCATAAGGACTATTTAGGTAAATTTGAAGAGGTCACTATGGACATTATCTTCTTGATTTACTTAAGTAGGTCTTTTGATAGCCTTGGGAAGAGAATTTCATATCATCTATATGTTGGTGATTTATGTGTGCATGATTCTATTTTATGGAGTCTATTGAATCTCTTAAGTGTGTGTAAGGGATTTTATGGGCGGTCGCTTCACAACTCACTCAAGTGAAACTTAGAGTTCACCTTTTGTAGAAGAATCCTACATTGATGGTTATAACTACTTTGTAAGTATGTATGTGACTCATTGTAGATAATCTTAAGGGTCGTTTAGTCACATCTAAAGAGGGTGTATGGGCGGTCTCTCTTTGTGTGAGATAAGTGAATCTTATGATTACTTTAAGTGAGAAAATTATATGCTAGAAGTATCTTATGTGTTTCTAAATTGATTTATGACGTTATTAGGATAAAAATATGATTTTTAAATGAAAAGATGCATATTTCCAATAAAGTCCATTTTCATGATTTTTATGCATAAGCTATACTTAGCACATGTGGTTGTACTAATTCCATACTTCTATCTATATAGTTCTTGGTAGGTGAAGATCTTTGAGAATTGAAGACTTGGACTAAAAAGATCATTCAAGAGAAGTTTAAGTATGTTCTCACTTGACTCA
Organism: Solanum peruvianum; assembly: GCA_027705065.1. NCBI lineage: Eukaryota > Viridiplantae > Streptophyta > Magnoliopsida > Solanales > Solanaceae > Solanum > Solanum peruvianum. Next base: position 17,169,251 of record JAKWJD010001756.1, read on the forward strand.
AGGGCATATATATGTCTTTTATGTTTTTAATTTAAGTATTGTAATAGACTAAGTATTTCTATATTTGTATTTTGAAGTATGGGTCTTGTCCCAAGTATTCTTGTGTCTTAAGATGATTAGATTGAGACTTTGTATTTCCTATTACTTTTATATGAAAGACATTTTCAAGAATATACTATGTTTTGTGAAAAGTTTTAATTTTGTACTACTTTTCACTATGTATACGCAATGAATGATATGAAAGAGGCTTGTCTAAGAACTCCGAGATTTCGACGACGTCATGCCACAATCGAGAGGGTGTGCTTTCATGTTGTGAAAGGACACAAGACACCAATACATCACTTTAGCACACGTTGCATATAATTCTAGAAGCTCGTAGGAATAAACCTTATCATGTATAAGCCACCCTATACATTACTATAACATCATAACTATAACCATCATAGACTCATATCGTCATACTCTAACATGATCACTTAATATAAATAGAAGAACACATAATTTCAAATTAATCACAAGTAGGTATATTTGATCATACTACACAAAAATCAACTACAAAACTAACCATCTTACGTCATGTAGTTGCTGACAAAGTCATTATCACCATTGTACATAAAGTATTGCTTACAAGGACAAAATATTAACATATCACCGCCACGATAATTGGATCATACCAATCATAACATAATAAACTATCTACATTACTTAAAATTTAAATCGGATTAGGGAAGCATACCGCAAGTTCATTCTCACCACTTCAATCCAAAGCATAATCACCAATTCAATACCATAAGCCCCTTACCCATGGCCATGAACATCAATTCAATACAAAAATTGTATTACTCAATGAATCTAGGTTAATTCAATATAGATTTTTCAATATAAGACAGCCTATACATCAATTAAATATAATTATTACATCATTAAATTTCACATAGAAAACAATACTAGAATTCATAAGCACTAAGTCAATATCACTTAATTCATAAAGCAGTAAAAAACAAGGGTTCACAATTACATGGGTTCATAGTTTGATTGAGTCAATATCATCTAACTAACAAAAATTCAATAAATATACAATAATTTTAACCATTTAAGGCAAGGACCCACATATAGATCATAAAATTAGACAAGTTCATCTTTAGACAACTTTGTAAAACTCTTTGAATTTATAGCACCTTGATGAATAGAGTTTCAAGGATTAAAAATCATACCTCAATGATGCTAGTCCAAATATTTTGTGAAGAATCACCACTCGATTCTCCAATCGAGCTCTTCCTTGTGTTTTAGCTTCAATGAAGTTCTATGGAATTTCTTGGAGATTTTGGTATTTTGATTTGGAAGAATGAATTCATATAGGTATTTAGGACTTATAAACCCACCTAAAATACCCTTAAGTATCTTAACATTCCCATATTTATATATTGGGTGAATATACCAATTCACCCTTCAACTTAACAGTGAACTGCACATAATGCAGTAACCGTCGACGATTGGCCATCGACGGGGCGTCAGACCCTTGACTGGACGTCCTGTCCTCCACCTATTTGATCAGATACTTGAAAATTGGAGCTTCGATCCTTACTCTAAGTACTCATCTACCTCCTCAACCTATGGGGTGTCGACCAGGCTATTGGTCATCGTTTCCCATCCGTAGGTAGGACTGCCTTTTTTGCATTTTCGGCAACCTTGTTGGGTCCTTCCTCAAAGACCCTTGGTTGGTCCTTTGGGATGTTTGTCAAGCATTTTCAAACCCAAATATTTTATTATACGAGATTAGACACTCCCACATTAAATTTATCCAAAATGAACATATAAAACTGCATGAAACATGCGAAGACACAAAAAAGTCCTTTTAAGGCAAACCTTTCGAATGTCGTGGACTTTCTTGAACATTGGAATTCCAAACTTCAAGAAACTTTACACACTTAATATAAAAAAAATAATAAATCATATAACAACCTCATTTATTCATGAGACCCTCATATATGAATATAAGAAACACATGAGGCACATAACTTACTTTGTCGTCAAACGTCTAGGTCGTCCCTTGACGTTTGACTTCCAATGCACCTAAACTCTTAGAAACTGCATCAATAGCACATTATATGCCTAGTTAGGAACTTACACCCTCATGAAAAATATGTTAGGCTGTAGCTTCACCTAAGTAATTTTTGAGGTATTACAATCTACCCCACTTGGACAATATTCGTCCTCGAATGATACTTGCCACTCTCCAAAGATTTCCAAGAGAATATATATACCACATAAAACCACAAATACAAACATCTGGGAAAGCATCAATTTCACAAAATCAAGAGACTCACAAAACAATAAAAAACTAGAATAAATTCTATAACTCATTATGCCATAAGACTAACATCCCTCATTCGAAATAGAAAACAATCATTTTATATTAATTATCATGCCCATATAAATCTGTTTTAACCAAATTAAATTTTTTTAAAGCAAATTGGTCAATTTTTCAAAATTTTTACGAGAAGTAGAATTCCCTGGCAGCTTTACATTGAACTTGCTTCCAAATTTCATAAATTCAACATTTACTTAATTCTTGATGGTGCATGCTAATATGAAAGATAGAATCATACAAACACCTTTAACAACATAATCATAACTTCATAAAATACCCTATGCAAGAAATCAATGAAATTCCATTTCAACAAGACTTCTAAACACCATGGACATGCAACAACCTTCTATGATTTTGTAGCCCATCTACTAACCATACTCCCCCACTAAGAAGGAACTCATATTACTTAAAAAATACAATAACTTACCATCATTATCATCAACCTCATCCGGCTTTTCTCCTCTAGTTTGGAGTGCATAGAAACACCTCTTCTTTGGAGCATCATCTTTAGAAACATTAGGAGCAACTTGCTAATCATATCTAGTAAAAATATTATGAGACTCCTCACTTTGTATCCACCTTTACCTCATCCAAACAACTCCCGCTACCCAATAGAAATTTCTCATAGTGCCTTTTTCTACAAGTAGCAAATGTAGGCTTGCTAGCTTGATAAGCACCTACTTTTGTAAATTTCACCTTAGGCGCACTAGATCAATCTTGAGTTTGAGACCTCGTCTTTAACCTAGGTTGACCTTGGTCACTTGAACCACTTTTCATAAAGTTTCTATCAATCCTACAAAGTTTAGACTCCTCAATTGATTGAGCATACACCATGAGTCCAGATAGGGTCATATAATCATGTAGCATGGCAATACGACATTCTTATCTAACTGGATCGGTGACCCGATCACAAACCTACTCATCACATCCCTAGGGTTAGACACAAGGGTGGGAGTAAACCTAGAAAGCCTTGTGAAACTCAAAGAGTATTCCTAAACACTCATATTTCCTTACTTGAGATTGATAAACTCTTCTACTTTAACCTCTATCCTCATCTAAACCCAATAGGACCTGACTTAACTGACCTATTGTATTTCCATTGAGGGTAGAAAAACTTGAGCAACCTACGTTGATTGATACAAAGCTAACTCCACCTTCTCCCTATAAGTCACCCCCATTTCACTCAACACCGTGTACTCACCAACAAGAAACTCTTGAGGATCCTCTCCCACCTAAGAGCAAAGAAAGATAGGAGGATTCATCCTCACAAAATCCCTCAATCTTGATGTCATAGTTCTCTCCAAAACATTCACTCTAGGCACTATACCCATATTCACATGGGTAGTCAATGCTCAAGCTAATGTAATTAAGGTCCCTCTAATCTCCCAATAAGTCATTTCCGGGGGAACGATTGGAACATCACTACCTCCACCCACAATAGGGACTTGAGCACCTTGAGGAACTTACTTATCATGAAGAGGGATCTACTCAGTCAAATCATTCTCCTTAACTCTCCTAGCTGGTGTCCTCCACGTATTCATCTCCTATAACACAAAGAAAACCATAAGAAAAGAGTACTCGTAACTTTAACTCTACAGAAGGACATAGAAGTACAAAAAGAAGGGAAACTCTATTGTCTTATAGCCTCTTGCCCATAGATGTGTCGCGACTCACACCGATGGTCAAGACTCTACTAAACGTCACTTGATGCGACTTTTTGATTTATGAGAAAACATTCATAACCTATGCTCTCATACAAAGCTTGACATATCGCGAGACCACCCTATAGAATATATGACGCCCACAAAGTGAAACTGGCATACTTGAACTCTCAGAGGTCTTGTACAAGCCCTTTCGTACCATTCATCACATATATACATATGAAAAGTAGTACAGAATTAAAAAATATCGCAAATGTTAGAATAGTCTTTAAAATCTCTTTGATATAAAATCCGTAGGAAATACTAAGTCACATTTCATCAAATCTTAGACATAAGAATACTTGGAAAACGACCCATACAATAGAAATATAGTACTACTAAGTCTATTACAATACTTCAATAATAGAAATAAAATACATTTATGCCGTCGAGTGAAATGATGACATACTTCAACTTGCTTGAATGGTCCTACAATCCAAGATTAGCTATGTAAAAGCATGTTGACCTATTAATCACTTTAGAGATAGATAATAGTGTGTAATTAGTAGAAACACATATAAGTATGGAATAATGCGTAAAAATCATGAAAATGAAAATTTATTGGAAATATCCATCTTTTGATTTAAATATCACAATATAAGCATAAGAACAACATTTAACACCTTAGTAATACATAAAACTTCACTTAAGCAATTAATCAAATTTTTATGATTAACCTTATAGTGAAATAATTCACTGAAGTCCTTCACTATTACACCGAATTTTCTCAATTTTACCTTAGACACTTTATATCATGTAATTCCCTCACTAAGAGTTATCTAAGACTCATTTCAGTAAGAAAAAGAGAGACCGCCCATAAACCCTCTCTAGGAACACCTAAATGATCTTTCAAACCACTTTTAAAGAGATATACACTCTTACAATTTACCAATCACATGAACATGAGATCCTCCTACGAAAGGTGATTCTAAGGTTCACTTGAGTGAGTTGTGAAGACACCACCCATACTATCCCTTTCACACACACTTGAGAGATCCTTTGGATTACCTAAGATAAGATCATTCTCACCTAACAAAATAGCATTCACATAATATGACATTCACCTCACAAAGGTTATCAAAAGACCTTCTCAAGTAAATCACGAAGACAATGTTCATGATTGACCTCTTCAACATTTTTAATCCTTAAAACTATGTATGTTTGGATCATGTCTACATAATCAACCAACTTTACTAACTAAAATCATTCTTGAGACTTATCTATGAAGTGACCATTCCTATGCCCTTTTCTCACCTTAATTAGACAACCCTTAATTACTCTAGATAAGTACGTATTCATTTAACATTCTTTCTTTGCATAAGTCATTACATTCATTTATTCATTTAATACTCATTCCTCACTTTAAGGACATTCAAGTAATAGTCTTGGAGAAGCCCTAGGGACTCTCACTATGATCTTCAATGTCTATTGTGCAATGTCTATATAGCATCACATACCATCACCTAAAGTTCATACATCTTATCCAATACTTTTTAGTACCCCATATAATGAGATTAGACAGTAGCCGACTTAGACTATGGTAGCAAAGCATGGAATCTGGAGTTGTAACCTATTCCGATGGAGAGTAATCTACTTGCCAATGGTAGAACTTGGACAAATGTCATGTAGGCACATGATTAAATAATATGAAAGGCTTACTTTGTACTGTAGTATTTTTCTTCACTTGAGCTACTTCCCAAGCCATACTCACTCCGTGCTAGGCTTTGTTCTCATAGAGTAATTTGTTTTAAAGGATCCTTTGAAGGGGTTCCATATAAAGTTCATAACCCAATCACATTAACCCTACCAAAGAGGTCCCCTAGGGCTTCCTTAAAATGTCGACAAAGATAGCTCTAATGACATTCCAAAGGATGATATGATGCCATTCCAGCAAACCGAACATAAGTCCATCAGTTATTACAAGAAGGATACCATTGCGACTTTCAACTTCAAGGTTCATAACGTTACCACTAGGCTCAAGGTTTCACATAAAAAACCTCTTAGAGTCATTCAAGGTTGCATATCATTCATATAACAAGACTAAGAGAATTTAGCATCCTAAGTCAAGACATTTACTATTCACATTCATACATAAATCAAGTAAGGGACAAAAGTCAACCACACAAGATACCTATACTTCACTTTAGCACATATTGCATATTATTATAGAAGCACATAGGAATAATCATTATCATCTATACGTCACCCTATGCGAAACTGTAACATGATCAATATAACCATCATAGACTTACATAGTAAACTAGGAATAATCATGCATCAACTCTAAGATTACACACATAAAGACATAGTCATAGTCTAACATGATCACTTTATAAAAATAGAAGAACATAAACATTCACATTAATCACAAGTAGGTAGATATGATCATACTTCATATGAATCGAATAGACAAATGATCGTCATACTCCAAGTGGTTGCCCATAAAGCCATAATCATCATCATACATAAAGTAATGCGTACAAGGCCACAACATTCATATAGCACCGCAACCATAAGTGAACCATACAAATCATAAAATAATACAAGAGATAAATTACTAAATATAAAGAGGATTAGGGCAGCGCACAACAAATCCATTCTCACAACTTCACTCCAAAGCTAAATCATTTAATTCAATACCATAAGCCCCTTACCCATGGCCATGAACATCAATTCAATACAAAACTATAATAGTCAATACAACTAGGTCAATTCAATAGAGATTTTGCAATCTAAGAATTACTAAAAATCAATGAATACAATTATTGCATCATTCAATAGCCCATAGAAAGCTACACTAGAATCCATAAGCATTAAGTCAATATTACTTAACCCATAAAGTAGTCAAAAACTAGTTTTCTTCAATTACATGGGTTCATAGGTTATTTGAGTTAAAATAATATAATTAACAACAATTCAATCAATTTACAATGATTTAAAAAATTTATTCAAGGACCCATGGATAGATTATAAAATTGCACAAGTTCACCTTTAGAAAACTTTAGAAAAATCTTTGAATATTGGTCTTCTTGATGAATAGAGTTTCAAGGATCAAAAACCATGCGTCAATGATGTTTCCACCAATTTGATGAAGAATCAGAACTCAATTCTCCAATCCGAGATCTTCCTTGAGTTTTGGCTTCAATGGAGTTTTAGAGAATTTCTTAGAGATTTTTGGGTTATGCTTTGGAAGAATGAATTCATCTTGGTAATTAGGACTTATAAATCGACTTAAAAGACCAAGAATACACTAAAGTAACCTCCCTTTCCCTTATTTGTACGTTGGATGAGTTTACCAATTCACCGTTAAACTTAACATTAAACTGCACATAATGCAGTCACTATCGATGACTGAAGATCGACGGGGCATCAGTCCCTTGACGAGCCATTCTATCCTCCGTCAATTGGATACGAGCCAGGAAAATAGGTGCTTAGCCCCCTAGGATAATTAATCATAGGAATCATTCCCCTACAGGGCGTCGACCAGTTTACTAGCTGTCCTTTCCGATCCGTTGGTGGGATTGACTTTTTAACGGTTTAGGCCACCTTGTTGGGTCCTTCCTCAAGGTTCCTTGGTTGGTCCTTGGGGATGTTTACCCAGAAGTTTCCAAGCCCAAATATGTTCGTATACAATTTTAGGATCTCCCACATCAATTTAATCCATAAAGAGAACTTAAAACTCGACGAATCCTGATAAGACACACAAGGTCATTTCAAGGCAATTCTTTCAAACAGCAGAGAGGTTCTTCGTCATTTGACCACCAAACTTCATGAAACTTGATCAAATTCCTATTTAAACTATAATAACTCATATAAGGACCTACGTATATCATCAAACACTCAAATATGCATATAACAACCCATGAGGCACATAGGTTACTTATTCATAGAACGTGTTGGTCGTCACTTTATGTTTAACTTCCAATGCACCTAAACTCTTGATAACTTCCTCAATACCACATTATATACCAATTTAGGACCTTATAACCTCATTAAAAACATGTTAGTATCTATCTTTACATAGTTCATTATATCATATTTCTAAATGAGAAGTTCACAAAAAATTGGAGAAGAAACTATAAAATACCAGCCCCTAGCATGAACATTGAGCTTAATCTTCTATGGATGTTTGACAAAATTTGGAAGAGAACACAGTTTTGGGATTTTGGATTTTCTTTTTTGGTTTTGGTTTTTTGACTTGGGTAAGGGTTTAATAGGACATAAAAAAAACTTATAAAAGATTGCCAAAGTTACCAAAACACCCCATACTTATTTGAACTTTTAAATATGTAAAATTTGATTGTGAAATGATGCAAACCGAATCTTGGAAGAGGATGCGCATCATGGATGAAGCTCCTTGTATTGCCTCACGTGATTTTTAATGATATGAGCCTAGTGTCGGTCATGCAACACAAAGGCAGCTTGAGTTCCAGGCGTGCGACGCCTGAGTGACTCCATATATTTGTTCTACACGCCTCCTTCAACATCCCTTTCTTCCAACATTTGGGTCCTCCTCGGGGACCACGGGGAGAAGTACCAAACATTTTTGACCCTTAACATGTTTATTAATACACTAGGGTCCCCTCCACTATTTTTAGACTCCGCAAAACACATAAAAATAGGGCAAACAAGGATACACTTGCACACATAAGGCTAGTTTCCGAAAGTCTTGGTCATCCAGTGATCTTTGACTTCCAAACTCTTTAAAATGACTATTATAAGATGTCACAAACTTTATTTACATTTTATGAACTCTTTATGGAACATGTGAGGGTCTAGATGCCTTAGTTCATTTTGAGTGTCTTGACAATATCCCCTACTTGTGAAGATTGGTCTTCGCATGACGCTTGGAACTTTTAAAACCCGTTGAAGGACTCAATGACCCATATAGAAGCTCACAACGCTAAACACAATATAACACAGTAGTTAATGAACCACTATTACAAGGAATACCAACTTCATAGTATCATAAAATTTAAAGCAACATAATCAAACATGGACTACTCCTACAATTATTTCAAGGCCTACATGCTTCTTCATACTCCTTTACATTTGGAGGAACTACATTCTCCAACTATAGGCATGCTCATTATTTCATCGTAAGGTTAGACATAGAATGGATTTCGAATTCACAATTAGGCATAATAGACACTTAAACTCATTAGAAAATAAAGATATTCATTTAGTTGCACAAAAATCATGAATAATGTAGACCAACTACAATCTTATATTCTAGTGATAATTTCGTCAAGATCATTTGTAACATTATTTTTAATCATGCTACAGGAGGAACTACCTTCTCCTAGTCACAACATATAGAATGGCATCATAAGACTTACATGCAAAAAATTTCACCAGGGTCAACTCATGTAAGGGAATAAAACTTTAAATTTCCAACCATGGCATACTCATATTTACTTTCTTATGGAGTACAAGTGATAACTCATACCACACACTTCACAAAACCAGGAAGAAAAATAAGAAAAATTAATTTGTATCTTACACTAATTTTAATAAAATACATCAATTATGAAAATTTGTTACAATTCATAGGTTCACATTAATGACATAGGATAAACATACCATCACATCTCAATAGTAAACATATAAAAACACTTCCCGAATCACAAAAAAACATACATTTTCATAGGGACTCATCATTTCTTATTTATAGAAAAGTCAATCTCCCATTGTAGGGCAAAAACACCACACATTAAAAGAATTATAAAGCATGTTCATTAAGCCATCTCATGAAGTAAAATTGCATATTTATTATATAAAAAGGTCTACAACAATATAAATTCTTAAAAACATGCCTAACATAGTATGATCTATGACATGCATGACATATAGAGGACAAGCAACTTATACTCATATGCAAGACACTATAACATTAACGAGCTACTAGGAACTATTTTGTTTCAAACTTGAGTATGAATAGAAGGAAAACATAAGTATGTCTATAACCTTATTACTCAATAACAATCCCCCACATAGGGTAAACCCATTTAAGAGGAACTCATCGCAACTTCGAGAGAACTTGGACTTACAAACCTTTGTCAAGCACAACATCCTCCTCTTGAGATCAAGCTTTTCTATACTTTTCATAACATAACGTCCTTCCATATCTCAAGAAGGAGCCATTTCCCACTAGCTATCCACTAACACTCCAGTAGGTGTGGAATTCAAAAGATTACAATGAGTAGGTAACTTACTCCATTACATAACCATCACTCAAAGTGTTTATTAACATAGAGAAGTTCCAGGGAACTCACTTATGACAAAGTGCATTCATAACCATACCATCTAGGTACATTATCCCCCACTTAGGGTAAGCTTGCTTAAATATTCATCACCTCATGCCCTTATCTACCAAGACCAAGGCATGAAAAGACAAAAAATACATACTCTTCAAATAAGAAGGTTTAACCTCATTGAGGATTTCCAACCCTACTCATATTAATGAGCCTACTAACCTAATCATAAAGAGGTAATACTGAATAACTACTATTCTTTTCATTTAAACACCTAAAGAAAACTAAAATTAATCAAGTTAGGTCATGATACTCAACCACATCAGGACTTCACTACACAATGAATACCGAGGGAAATTCCATATCTCATGTCATTCTACCCCCAATACATAACAAGATAAGTAGTTCCTGATTTATTCCTACAAGAGTCGTCAACATCAGTGGAGCCTTCAACCAACCCTGTCTAGGTAAAAACTTAGCACTTCCTCAAATGCTCATACTTGAGATAAATCATAAAAGAAAACTAACCACTCTAAAGTAGGTCAACATCAACTCTTTCCTTCTTATTAAGAGTTAAGGGTTACGTATATCCCTCTATGTTAACCTTAGCAATACCATAATTCCTTTTTGTGGAATGAGACCCTTTTTTCCTTTTTCGATATTCTTAGAATAGGTTGATACAGGCACTCATCAACTAATGATAAGGGCTCTCCCATTAACTAGTATACTTCACAATCACCTTACAAGATTCAGAAAACTATCTCCCGTTCTTAGGATCAAGCCTATACAAAAAGACTCTAACCCGGACAAGGAGAATTATGAAGCATTACTCAGATACAAGTGAAACATTCATCCTTCTCTATTTACCATATTTCTTTAACTCATTTAAAGCATGTACCATAACATCATACTATCATTATGTATAACCATAAAACATCCTATCATTCAAAAATGAACTCCATTCAACCATAACAACTATTAAAAGGATAAAACTATAACATATCATAACTTCTCAACATATAACCTCAATTCTTATAGGTCACCTATAGCAATTGATGGCATCACATCAAAACATTCAAAATTAATCTTCACATATACTCATAAAGTTATAAAAACCATAATAACCATTAATAGCCACCTTTTTCCCTCAAGCCCTGAGACATCCGTCATTCCAAGTAATCACATCTAAAGGACCATCGGACAAGGAAACATAAGGGAGAGATCATATAGATTTAAGCTTTATGGCACTACACAAGACTAGTGATGAAAGTAAAACTCTATTGTCCTATACCCTCTCGCTCATAGATGTGTCACAAGTCACAATGATGAACAATACTCTACTAGACGTGGCATTACGGGACGTTGAAATCTAAAGACTATTCCCAAAACCGTATGCTCAGATACCAAGTTTGTCACGACCAGGTAGCAGCCCCTATATATAACATGGCGTACGTGAACTCTAAGAGGTCTTGTACAATCCCTTAGACAACTTTCCTTCCATAGACAAAGAATTTTAGTGTAAAATTTAAATAGAACATCATATGCTCGAAAATTAATTTATATATATATATATATATATATATCATATCATATGTACATAGTTAGACTCTATGTCTCGTTTGTCATCTTAGAGTCAACATCAATTGCGTAGAATAGGGACACAACCCTTAACAACATAAAATAATAATCTAAGCCATTACATAAACGTAGCGAACATCTTGCCAGTCCTTAAATAATAAGGATCACATTCTTTGAACTTGGGAGATCTATCAAAGATCTTTTCTAAGAGACATCCTCTAGCCATCACCGCCTAAACATTGTGTAAAGAGATGAAAAAGAATGGTATTAGTCCAAGAATGCACTCAGTATTGTAAACATATAAATAGATGCATTTAATGAAGACATTTAATTTGAAATCATACATCATCTATTTTTAGTAAAACTTCATGATCATTGATACAATAAGTATATTAACGTTCAAATACATCATATAGACATGAACACTATTAATAATAACACATGAACCACTTATCACATTTTGAGGCACATTCATTAATACACACATTTCCTCTCTTTATACCTTAACTTCTTTCCTTAAGCAACCCTCAAGTACTACCTAGTAAAATGTATCTGTCATGACCCACAAGTACACCTTAAAAGTTAGGACATCTTTATGTCGTCACACGGCAAATGAGACTTCAACAAGTCTCAACTAAAACTCTCGTATCATTCATTGCATAATAAACATTCTAAAATAGGTAAGAATTTAAAACTTTCTTCACACACGAATAAGTAATTCATCAATATTACACAAGTTGAAGACTTCAATTTAAAACATTAAAGCTTTACAACAATCTACATGAATTAGCTAAATTTTTGAGTATACAACACTTGGGACTAATCCCATACAAGACAATAAAATAAAGACTAAGACATAAAGAACATATGGATATTGTCCTCGAGGTTATGAGGACTCACAAATAAATCATCTACTAATCCTTAGAAACATATCCATCCTCCATGACACATCAAGACTTCTAATTTCCTACACTTTAGTCAAAAAGAGAAAAGAAGGGTTCAGCAGATTAGATATACTAAGTATTCAAGCCATGAAAAAACCATGTAAAAGGGACATTTAGTATCTAACATGATTTCCATGAATTCCGATTAAAACATCATACTATGAGCATAATAACAACATTTAACAACTTATAAACACATAAGAAATCATTTACAAAAAGTCACATTTTTAGCAAACATTATAGTGAAGTCACTTCACTGTACAATGAACTCAAATAATTGTTACAATGAAGTTCCTTAACTTCAGATTAAACACCCTTTAACATGTAATCTTCTCACTCAAAACTATCCAAGGATTTACTTAAGTCACACAACGATATACCGCCCATACATCAAGTATAGATGTGCCTTAACAACCCTCAAGATGACTTATAATGAGTCACACACATATTTAAGAGACACTAACATAAGAAATTGAGATTTTCCTACCAAGGTTACTCTACAGTTCACTTGAGTGAGTTGTGAAGCGACCGCCCATAGAATCTCTTACACACACACACTTAAGAGATCCTATAGACCCCCTAAAATAGAATCATTCTCATTTAACACATTAGAATATAGGTGGCATGACATTCACCTTCGAAGGTCTATCAAAAGAATTACTTAAGTAAATCAATAAGATAACGTCCACAATAACGTCTTCAAGACTACCTAAATAATCATTAAGATTACCTAAGGCTTAGATCATGTCCACATCATGAAGCAATTTCCCTAACTCGAGTCATTCTTAAGACTTACCTAGGTAATATAAGAGTGACCATTCCTATGCCCCCTTCACACCTTAACTAGACAACCCTTAAGTATTCTAGATAAGTACTACTTCATTTAACATATATTCGTAGCTTAAGTAATTGTACTTCATTTAAGACTCATTCATCACATAAAGTACATTCAAGTAATAGTCTTAGACAAGACCTAGGGAATCTAACAAACAACTTCAAAGCCTATTGTGCAATTATAAGATAACATCCCATACCACTACCTAAACTTCATAGAACTTTTCTAATGATAGCAACTATCCCATAAGATGAGAATAGGCAATAACTGACATAGACCATGACAGCTAGGCATGGAATCCGGAGTTCTAACCATCTCCGATAAGGGTGTTCTACTTTAAAAGGGTAGAACGAGGACACATTCCATGTAGGCACATCGTTAAGGAGTATGAAGTGCTTTTATGCACTCTAGTAGTCTCATTCTCAAGTAGAGCTACATTGTACTCTAGTCTCATTCTCAAGTAGAGCTACTTGCCATAACATAAGAACTCGGTGCTATCCTTGGTTCTCATTAAGTAATTTATATTAAAGGATCACATGAAGAGGGTGCCTTATCTAGTTCATAACCCAATAACATTTACCTTACCAAAGAGGACCACTAGGGATACCTTTCAATGGAGACTAAGATAGCTCATTATGACTTTCCTAAGGATGATATGATGACGTTCTATTCAATTAATCCTATGTGCATCATCCCTTTACATGAAGGATACCATTACGATTCTCAACTTAAATATTCATAACATAACCTTTTCCACGTACATGACCTTCTTAATATCCTTTAAGGTCTGATATATCTTTCATTCATATATGACAAGGGTTCACTAAGCCTACCTAGTCGATATATCTGATATTCACATATCATTCATACACGTATCAAGTAAGGGACCCAAGTCTACCAAACAAGACACACAACCTTTTTTACATTATCACATATACCATATCATTCTTTTAAGCACTTACAAATGACCATTATCATCTTTACGTCATCCTATACATTACTATATCATCATCAATATAACAATCACAACTCATATAGTCAAGTAGGAACAATCATGTATCAACATCTAAGACTACACATACAAGAACATAGTCATAGTCTACATGATATCCCAACATACATCGAAAAAACACATACTTTTACATTACGTCACATGTAGATAGATATGCTGATACTTCACATAAATCAACTACAAAAAGAATCATCATAATACTTCAAGTAGTGCCGACAAGGCCATGATCATCATATTGCATAAAGTAATGCTAACAAGGCCACATCAATTGCATGTAAATCACATAACATCCCCACCATAAGTGTCCCATACAAATCACAACATAATTTATGTCTAATTAACAGCAAAATAACGGAATTAGGGAAGCATACCCCACTCCATCTTACCACTTCGATTCCAAAGCTAAGTCATCCATTTTAATATAATAAGGCACTTACCCAAGGCTACAACACACCATCCGATACAATTATATCAATAATCAATGAAACTAGGTCAATTCATTACATACTTATCAATCTAATACAACCTAGATAACAATTGAATATAATTATTGCATCACTAGATAGCCCATACAAATTACATTACTAATCATAAGCTTTAAGTCAATAAAAACATAATAAACTTAGCATGCAATAGATATAAGAATATTCATTAATAAATTAATAAAATTTAAACATACTATAAATAAATTAACCATAATCTATACATGAATAAAAATCTCATAACAATCTACACGTGAATTCATGCATATTAAAGCATAATACAATTCACCCATATTTTTGTGAAACTTAGAGATCTGAAGATGATCAAGGGTTCATGGAGAATATTATCAGAAAACATGAATTTTATACATCAATTTTATCATATATAAGCCTTTGGAAACAATTTATCCCAGAACCATAGACTTAGAGTAGAAATTGTACTTTTTCATATTTTTGAAATTTTTGAAAATCATCATTGAAATTGGATCTAAGTTGATAGAAAGACATAAATGATGAACTCCCATACCTTATTTGAATAATACAAATATAATTTAAGAATAAACTCAATTGAAGAGCCATCTTCAAGCTTCATCTTCACTTTGAACTCACATGGAGGTTTTTGGAGAAACTTTAGGAGGGAAGGGATTTTGATGTAGATGCTACGGTTTAAATGAGAGTTTAATCACTTATATTAACTTAAAAAAACCCTAAACACCTAAAACAACCGTCCCCTCGTTTTATAATACTTGGGGTGAATTTCTCAAAAACCCCAAGTCTTCACAGAAAAAGTGCCAAATTACAGCACCATCGTCGTGACCATCGACGGGCCGTCGGTCAGGCCTCGTCCCGTGGATGGGGTCTCATAGGTTGGTTCAGAGGCTACTCAATACTGGATGCAAGTTGTATTCACTTATGAGACCCTTTTACGGGCTGTTTCTTTGTCGATTGGCTTTTGATTGGGCCATCGTTTGGCCACTGCCTGGCAGTGTTGAGCTCAATTATGGGGGTCCTCCTTTAAGGCCCCTTAAGAGTCCTACATGGAGTCGTACCCATGATGTTTTCACCCCAAATATGTTAGTATACTAGTTTAGGATCTACCACATGAGTTTCGTAAAAAATGAACACATAAAACTCTACAAAACATACATAGACACGCAAGGTCGTTTCAAGGCAAACCTTTCAAACATTATAGACGTTCTTAGACGTTTGACCTCCAAACTTCACAAAACTTGACACAATGACTACATATACAAGAATAAATCATTTAATTACTATATAACCTCATGAATAATAAATAAACACATAAAACCACATATGAGACACTTAGGTGACTTAGTCGTCGAACATCTTGGTCATCGCTTGACGTTTTGCTTCTAATGCATCAAAACTCATAGCTACTTCCTTTAACACATATTTTTAACCAAATTAGGACCTTAGACAATAATTACCCCATGTTAGGATCTAGCTTCCCCTAAATTATTTTCAGGGTCTTATATTCTCCCCCACTTGGGCAACATTAGTCCTCAAATGACACTTGCCACTCTCCGATCACTTCAAAATATAGATTCCAAATTTAGAAAATCATGACCATACCATATAGCACATAATCAAGAAGAAATCATCAATTTCACATAATTAAGAAATTCATAAAACATCAAGAAACTAGAAGACAATTTTATAACTCGTAATGCTATAAAACTCACATGCTTCATTCCAAATACCATGAACTCAATTTATATTCAATATCCAGATTATATACATTAGTTCTAACAAAATTACAACAATTATAGATCAAAGAATCAATTAGTCAAATTTTGAAAAATCTCATTGTAAACTAGTAGTGTGAAATACAATGATTTGACCACATTTTGAAAAATGCAATTTCTAGGCAATTGATGATATAGAAATACTAATATGCAATTTAGCATCATAGAAAAATCTTTTACAACATAATCATGGCTTCATAAAATACACAATGTAAAAAGTTAATGATTTTCAATTTCAAGAAATCTTCAACCACATATGCATATCATAAGGAGAATATTAGGAACTCACTTTCCACAGCATGAACTTTTTTGGATGTTTGACCTCAAAACTTCACCAAATTTGACACACAGACTATATATACTATAATAACTCATTAAATTACTATATAAACTCATGAATAATCTATAAACAGATATGTAGAACTTAGGTGACTTACTCGTCTAACGTCTTGGTCGTCCCTTGACGTTTGATTTCTAATGCACCTAAACTCTTAGATACTGCTTCTAACCCATATTATACACAAAATCAGGACCTTATACAATCATTAAACCCACGTTTGGATCTAGCTTCACCTAAGTCATTTTCGAGGACTTACAGTATCAACATAAGATCACCTAAGACGATCTTTCGTAAATATGCTTCATCAAAACAACAACATATTCATAAAGTAATATACACATCATGAGACATAATCTTCAAATAATAACCATCACTGAAGACAACCCCCAAGTTACAGTAGTGCAATGTGTTTGTATATCCAATAATACTACTTACACCATGTTTTCTAAACAGGTCACCCAAGACTAGGAATATCCTATTCAACAAGTTCTAATACATTTATTTATCACTATACGTAAGAAAATATACTTCATAACATTATATAAGGACTCATTCCTTTACTACAATTTTAGTCATAACTCATTAATTCATACAATAGGTAAAACACAATCACAACCCCTTCACAAGATTACTTGTCCAATGTACACAAGGAGTCTCATACCAACATATATATTAGGTAAAATTATTTAGAAGCCATAAGTGTAATTCAAATGCATAGTCATAATTAATGTCTTGATAGAGATAAACTATTTCAACATGAAATCATATAAATCATACGTAACATAAGTGTTTATTTCATAAGAGGTTCAAATCCTATCCTTTCTTGAAGTTTACTAGTGGAATGCGTGGGTAAGGTCTATAGTCCTACCTATACTAAGTAAACATCTCAAGGAGTTATGATTAGAATTCATATTCTTATCTCAATTCATTTTTTAACTTTTAAGAGACATATTCATAACCGACATAGACCATGTAAGCTACATGGAATTCTGTATTTTACAACCACACACAGAAAAAGGCGTTCTACATGCGAATTAGAATCTACATAATAGCTATCTAGGTTGATCATCTAATAATTACATCCAGGGGCAGATAGTTATGGAACAAGAAGATTGTTACTAGACACCTTGACTTGCTAAGGTGGAAGTTTCAATCTCATGAGATAACGCTTAAGTTGGGAAGCTGGACTTGCTTATGTGAAGTTTCTCCTTTGTTAAGCCAGAGTTAAAAAACGTGATACCCCAACTCACATTTTCTTGTTCAATCAGTACTAAGATCAATCTCCCTTTTTAAATATCTTAATGCTTTATAAAGTAGGGTTTAGGGACTTACTCACTCATACATCATATAGCTCAAAGGTTTCTAAGACGAGAATGTCCTTTTATCATAGATTCTATATTATGTGAGGATGTAATTTCACATAATTATACCATTCATAAATTCATGTCTGTGCATTCATATTTGAGAAATACTGTCACAGAAATACCTCTAGGAAACATATGCCCATAACTTATCAATCATAAGCTTTACATGCATATAAATCAACAATGGTGCATAGGAGAACTATCTTTTGCTTAGTCACGATCAATCTATCCTACTCACATACATTCACATTGGTCAACATGGTCCCATAAAGTCAATAACATTGTATTGAAGAAGCCACCCTCTAATGATCACAACACATGTACATTATCCCTCAAGATATAAGTCACACACATATGAAGTATTAAGGATTATAGACTACACACACTCACATTACATCATAGGAGGCAATAACGTATTCAACATTAGAATAGGAGACTCTTAACATACATAAGATCACATATTCATGTAGGTTCACATATGTGGGGGTCATGCTACAATAGTATTTAGCACAACAAGAAACAAAAACCTAACATGATAATCACATAAGCTTAACATCATCAATACCCTTAGAACATAATACTAGAATCAAGAGCTACACCCATCAGCTTCATAAACATAAAGTAATTATACCAATTGATATTAAATCTAATGACTTCAAGGACATGATGACAACACATAAAGACATACAAGAATCTAAACACCGCTACCATAAGTGGACCATACCAAGAAACACAATTCATTATTCATTCTATGCTAAATAAACAAAAATGTGCAAACTTACCAACTCTCAAATATATAATTATCATTGATTAATTCTATACAATTCATAACCAATTGACATAAAAAAATACAGAACTAAGAAATTCATTACAATCTAACCAGAATTCAATTTAAATATAATCAATATCACAAGACCCATATTATAAGACAATTTGAGAAATAGATGTATCATAGGTTTCCTATGAAATTCCTTTGGAAATAATCATAAATATATTTAATTATCAAAAACTCATTGATTAGAATGTCTTTTAAATTCGTTTGATAATGAACTCATGACTAGATTGAAAGTTTTTTAGGATTTTTTATCATAAAATCTTCTTTAGAAACACCTGAAGGAACTCCTTAGATGGAAGATTAACTACGAATCAATGATTACCATACCTTACTACATGAGAAGCCCAAAATAATTTGTAGAATAAACCATAAAAATCTAGCTCTTAGCTTGAACCTTGAGCTTAGTTTTCAATGGAGGTTTGAAAGAATTTGGAAGAGAAGAGAGTTTTGGGATTTTTGATTTTGTTATTGGGTGTTGGGGTTTTAACATGGGATAGGATATAAAAAAAGTCTATAACCGACTCCAAAATTTAACAAAAACACCCCCATACTTATTTGTTGTTTTAGACATGTCAAACATGACTTTAAAATGACACAACCGAATCTGGGAAGTGGTTGCATGTCGTAGAGGCAGCTCCTAATTTTGTCTCACGAGATTTATAAGAAAATGAGCCTCATTTCAGTCTCGCAAAGAACCAGCTTGACTTCCAGGGGTGCGACACGTGAGTGAATCCATATATTCGTTTTGCACGCTGCCTTTGGCAGCTTCTTGGTCCAACTTTTGAGTCCTCCTCGAGGACCCTTAGGTTGGTCCTCGGGGAGTGGTACCCAAATTTTTTTACCCTTTGCATGTTAATTAAGACACTAGGGACACCTTACAGTATTTATACTCCAAACAACACATAAAAACAAGGAAAACAAACAAGGAAAGACTGGAACAAAAAATACTAGTTTCCGGACGTGTTGGTCGTCCTTTGACTTTTGACTTCCAAACTCTTTAAAATCACTATTACAAGTGGTTAAACACTTAATTTACATTATATCAAATCTTTAAGTAATATGTGATATTCTATATACCTTAGTTTATTTTGATGGTCTTGAAAGGTTCGTTCTTGTGAAGTCCCTCAACCGAGAAGCCAATGGTACTAGCATATTGCTTACACGGGGTCCAACTTTCTAGTTTGCTTGAGCAGCCACAGCCTAATCTTGAGTATATATTGCTTGAGATTTAGTAGTCATAGATTGAGCCAAGCATATGAAAGCCGACTTTATATCTCCATCCATCATTGTCGGAGGAATGGACAAAACTCTATCACCTTTTGAAGCTTGCTCTTTTGGAGGACCTTGATTGCCTTGTGAAGGGGCTTGGTTTCCTTTTGGAGGAATTCCCAGATTAGAAATCTGCTTTTAAACTCCTCTTCTTGCAACTGCTTATAACCACAAGAAAAGGATTAGAGAAATAGGACACATAGAGTTACAACTCCTGAGGAACTACTTTCAAGAATACCAAATTAGTGAAAATTTCCTACGCATCACATAGACTCACATTGATAAATGTGGCGCACTTCATGCTTATAAACAAGACTCTACGTGGACGTGGTTTAGTGAGATATCAATCCTAATATTACTCAACCTGGCTTTGATACAAAGTTTGTCACGGACGAGGAGCACCCCTTAAACATAACCGGCGTCTTAGTCCTAAAAGAGGCCTTAGACTATCCCTTAGCATACATCATCACATATTATATATAGAGAAAATCTGGAAAATTTAAAACTTGTACATAGTGAAGTAAACATAAACTTGTCACTTATCATATATGGAGTTTACATAGACTCCTCGCTTATAAAGTTTACATAGACTTCACATTTATTAAACATAACAAATTTATTTAAGTAGTCTAATATATGTCTAACCTTTAACCATATAATAGAGAATTTACAAAGTTTGTCATAGCCTTTACTCTAGTACAATTTACCACATATAGGCTTAAAAGCAAAGTATCAAAATAAGAAAAGAACAAGTGTATTTAGGCATATCAATATCATATCTAGTGTAGAAGAATGGCATAATCCTCGGACATGAGGACTCACCAAAAACATGCAAAATATATCTAAGTTTTCTTTGCAAATGGCCTAGAAAGCTCGTCAATGGCCCGAACCTACATTATTGTACAAATAAAAAATATGGGTTAGGACAAACCACATGCACAAATCATACGTACAATGTATGGAAGAATATGAAAGTAAAACCATTAAAAACATGCACAAAGGGACATTTTGTTCTGTACCATGCTAGGTTACTTTGAAAGTATTTTATGCACACATTGGATATATACAAGTCAATTATTATAATAACACTTAAGAATAGTTAACATCCAACACAAGGAAAACATTATCATAAAGCCATCTAAACATGAAAATCCTCACTATAGAGTTATATCAACATGAATAGCTTCATCATTCATATATAACAATAATTCATATGCTAGAGTTCATAAAATAAAAGCATATAAAACCCTTACTCACAATCCATCTAAAGCCTACAAGTAAAATTCTCATGTGAATCCCTATAACCCCGCATAATAAAGTAAACTAGAAAAAAGACCATAAGCAATATCTATATTTAACATAACATCATATCATATGTAAACATCATCGTAAATAGATAAAGTCTCATACCCTTACCGACATAAGTAGAACCCCTTAAGTCACCCTAGTTAGCATTCAATATATAACTTTCATTTATTCATTTTACTTTTGGGAACATCACCTTAACCGACAACAGACGATGTTATTTCAACATGGAATCTCGTGTCATGCAAACCCTACACCGTAAAGAGGTTCTGTACTTACCAAGGCAGAACCAAAATGTTAATAGAGCATTCTAGATGGATCTACTTGCTAGTTTTCCTATAGGGCAACATAGTTAAAGAACTAGGAGATATACTAGAAATTCATGTATGCACATTAATAGTTGTATTTATATAATAGGAATCATTGTGAATGACAGTGATTCTAAGCTAAAGTACCTTTTTGAAATGTCTTTAAGCTTTTATTAATCATCAAATGTTAATATAGGCCTTAAGAGACTAACCCCTTGTATGATCATGTAAATAGCTCATTACGTTTACAATGACAACTTCCATTCATCACAAACCAGCATCACTAGTGAGATCATCGCATCATAGGTATATCATAATAAGGCACACAAGAGAATCACATTCAAATTCGCATGATCATGCCCCGATAAAAATGTCACATTCCACACATTCGTATCAAGCCATCATATTTATCATATCATTATCTTCCTATTTTTTTCACATAATAATACTTCAATTGAACATCAACATCAAGAAAATCCATCATTATTGAAGTAGAGAACTCATAATCATAAAGGTCTTACTAATAGCTTCCCAAACCTCCTTGAATATTTCATCATCAATGTAACAATATTTATCCATAAATTCACCCAACATCATTATATAACAGTAAACTATAAAAGAACTAAGCTAATTGTATCATCCCTAATCACCAATCAACCTAATTCATAACCTAGGGTTAAGGAAAAGGGAGAATCATGGACCCTTTATAGAAACTAGGTCAAATTAAAAGGAATTAGAATAATTAACCAATAAACAATCATAATAAATCAATAATAATCAATACAAAACAACATTAAGTGATTTTAAAAGGAACCCACGATAATGAATGAGAACCGAAGTTTTATACGTCTTTGGAAACCAATTTTGAAGAGCCTCTAGGGGAAAGATATCCCAACATAGGATATATTCCATACCTTTATATTTATTTAAAAATGATCGGAAAAAACGTGACTCTTGGAGCCCCTATGAAGCTTGAACACTGTCTTCAATAGGGGTCATTGAGTAATGAGAGAAAGTAGAGAGAAAATGGAGAGATTTGGGTTTGAGAAATAATATGGTATGGAGTTAGTTTAGTGAGGTTTAACTATTATATAGTCTCCCAATAACTTAATTAACATATTAACCAATTAATCTACTAGTGTAAACTTGACCTAAACTTTTTAGTGAACAAAGTCTTCAATCAACGATACTATGTCGATGGTCCGTTAACAAAACCATGGACTGTCATCGTCATCCGTGTTTTGTGTAAGCGATCTAGTTTTTTAGAAATTTTATAAAATTTCTAAGTCCCCACCAACGATCACCATTAACGGGCCGTTGACCCATCAACGGCTCGTCGTTTGTCCATTATTAATTGACAACTTTGGTGTCAAAATGTAGGGTCCTCTTCAAGGACCATTAGGGTCGTCCTTGGGGAGTTGTAAGCAAAAATTTAGACCCTAAACAAACTCTAATACATATTTTAAACCTTTTCATCCAAATTGAGTTAAATCCGTCTCTTAAAACCTTTTGAAACACACTAAGGAAGATTATTCTTTTAAAATCTCCGGATGTCATGGTCGTTTCATGATATTTTGGTTCTAATGCTTTTAATTGAGCTTATTACCTTTATTTAAACTTTGAAACAGTATTTTAAGACTTATTTAATCATTTCAGACTCTAGACTAATTCATGAACTTCCAAAGTGTTACAACATGTCAAGATGTTAATTACGTTCATGTAATAGAATGGAAATATTCTTTCGTACTGTTATGGTCTATGTCCCTATTTTATTGATTTCGTGTATACTATGGCAAGATAAGACTTAATGTATTAAATATGTACTTATGATTTTTAAATGAAATGGTGTTTAGTCTTGTGTTATACTACTAAAAGTTTTGAATTTCCTCAAATTTTATGACAATGCGATGAAATATGTG
The DNA here is from genome assembly GCA_027705065.1 of Solanum peruvianum. NCBI lineage: Eukaryota > Viridiplantae > Streptophyta > Magnoliopsida > Solanales > Solanaceae > Solanum > Solanum peruvianum. The sequence goes on from JAKWJD010001756.1 coordinate 17,193,533, forward strand.
TAAGGGCTTGTATAAGAAAACCAATAGGTCAAGTACTCTGTGTTACTTCTTGGGTGTGCTTCCCCTTCATGACAAACTAGGTATAACGACCCAAGAGTACCCCTTAGGCGTCACATGACATACTTAATCTCTCGTAGCACTTGTACAATACTCTTATCTTTCATCCATCACATAGGTATGAAAAGAAGTTTAGGATTAAATTTTTTCACAATAAAGTCAATAAAAAGTCTTTTATAAAACGTAACTTAGTCTCATCATCACAAGCCATTTGAAACACATCTTATTATCATAAGGTCACAATCCTTACATAGAAAAAAAACTCATGTCTGATACAATGTATTTAATAGAAAGAAACTAAAATTAGCATCCACGTCCTAGAACATATGAGGACGTACCAAAAGACTTGTAAGAACAAACGACTTCCCAAGCTTCTACTATAAGATCCTCACTTATTTCCACTTATAATTGTAGACATAGAGAAGAATATGGAGTTAGTACAACTAAAGCACTGATTATGGCAATGTGCAAAAACATGCTTTAAAGAGGACATTTGTGTTGAAATATTCTTTCCATGCTATTTTGGTAAAACATTGTGAATTAAGTGTAAAAGACATCATACAAGTCACCATCAACATACAAGGTAATACTTCCATAAATTCTCCACATATAACAGTACTCATTAAGTAACACATTGATCATTTAGACCCTCTACACAAAGTTATCCTAAGACCCACCTAGGTAATACATGAAGTGACCACCCATAGAACCTCTTTAATACACACTTAAGTGATCCTTATGACTAACAAAGATAAGGATATTCCATCTCAACTAAAGTAGTCAACATTCATTAATAGAGATACTAGAGGAAACATTCATATAATTAAGAACATCATATAAAGATAATCCCCTAAGATAACTCAAAGTTACACTAGTTTAATGTGAAAGTAACATCCCATTCTACTACTCCCACTTAGTGCTCCAAAGGAACAACCCTAGACTAGGCACATCACATTAAACAATTTATATAGCTTTAATTAACATTAGACATAAGACATACATGGTTCATTAACATTTGACATAAATTCAACATACTTCATTAATATCATATAGAACCCATTCATTCATTGACATTACAATGACAGACCAAGAATCCCTCCAAATGTCTAATTGTTCAATGCATCAATGGCATCCCATTAAACCACCTTACACCCTTAAAAAGACCTGGCACATTACATCAATTATGTAGGATAAGGTTAACCGACATTGACCATAAGAGGATAACATGTAATCCCTTATTAAATCCTACCAGATGAGGTATCCTCATTTTCCTAACGTAGACTCTTAGCCTTTACGTGGAACACCACTAGCTAGTCCTATGTTGGAGTATAATTAAGAGATAAGGAGATTGCTTCAAATTACTACTTCTCAACTCACAAATAGTGTCTATCTTAAGAGGCTAAATTGGATTCTATACCTCTTCTCACGATGATATCCACCCCTTTGTAAAATCCTCTCAGTGCTGAGAATTATTCCCCACGGTGTTTTAGACATTCATTACATTCATTAGCTATAGGTTTAATATATTGCTTCTAAATACTATATCTAAACTCGGGAAGATTACTCATCTCAACCTATCACTTATTTATTTGAAAGCTCTTAACAATATTGAGGTTGCTATTAGACTCTACATATCTACTCACGTAGAGTGACCACCCAAAAATCTCCGATTGATTCAATAGAGTTCCATTGAGAAATCCTTTCAATAGACTCATTCATTTCATTTACATTAACTTCATTCACTCATACATTTTGTGTGTATATGTGAGAATTCCTTTAACATAACCACCATCATTCTTTTCATTATCTTTTAAACATGATCATGATACATTGATCATAAATCACACACAATCATACACCACATTCACATAGTAGTATAATTAGTCATACTATCATTATGATTCACATTCATAACTTTATTAGACATTTCTGTACGTATACTTCATAACATCACTTTACTTCACATTAAACTCTTTCAAGGCCATAATAACATGTCAATATACATTCATATAAAATTAGTAAACACCACCACAATAAGTGGACCATGCCACAAAATATCAATTTAATATGAAGAACAATTTTGGTCACCTTACCCTTCATCCAAGTAATGATCAAATTTTCTAATTTCACTAATAATTCAACATAATAAGGATTTTATGGAAGTAGATAACCATAATACAACATACTATAAACATAATTCTAACAACATCCAATCACATTCAACAACCTACTTCATAAGAAAATATTAGAGAACTACTATGTTCATGATTCTACGGTGTTTTTTTATCATAAATTATCAATTTAATATTAAACACAATATAATTAATCAATTAAAACCATTAAATGCAAGAACCCATGCTTAGAATTCAAAATAGGAACTTATATGATTTGAAATGTTTTTAAAAGCCTTCGAATTTTCTCCTTCAATCAGAGAAGAATCATGGATAAAATCACCATACCTTATTAGTAGAAAGTCCATGAAATTGTAATATTAATCAATGGAAGTCTTCAATCCTATCTCTAATTTGACTTGAAGTTTCCAATGAGGTTAAGAGAGAATTTCTTTTGAACTTGCGGTTTTGATTTTGAAGAATGAAGTCTAAGTCTAGGTCTAGGTGTTTAATGTAACTTAAAATACATTAAAATACATAAAATAACTGTCTAAAATTTAATTATAATGTGGTTTTAATTTAGCAATTCACCCCTAGGATGGTTGTAACAATGCATAATTTGCAGGTGTCAAAAGATTAACCCCATTATCGGGGCATCAAATGAACCATGACTTTTGCTGATTTTCCATCGTATGGATCACAAACTCCGTCATTTGGGTGATACTATCCCAACAAACAAGTGTGGATCCACGTCCTCTTTGGATGGTCCGTCAATTGATTAATGGGGCGTAGATTATGGGTCGTCAATGAGGCTTTATTTGTTTTACAGCTCTTTGCAAGCGTTTGGGTTCTCCTCAAGAAGCATTAAGGTGGTTCTTGGGGAGTCATACCCAGAAGTTTTGACCCTAAACGTGACCATCTAAATTATAGGGTCCCTTCAACTAATTTTAGACTCCAAACGACACATAAAAACATTTAAAACATCCAACGACTCAATAACACACAATAGTCTAGTTTTTGAACGTCTTGGTCGTTTCTTGAAGTTTGACTTCAAAACTCTTTTAAACTAACTTTTAAACATATTCTTTGTTATTTTAACAAGTTATTAACTCGAGGAACACATGCGAATCTCCAGTCTGTCCTATTTCATTTTGAGGGTCGTCACAATTTCCAACACATAGAAAACATTCGTCCTTGAACGATACTAAAACACTTTCAAGGATTAAAAGACTCAACTAGTAGCTCATAATGCGCATAATCATGAATATAACTTGATAGTCAATTACAAAGTCTACAAGTAACACCAATTTCACGTCATTATGCACTTTATTCAACACAAAAATTTTGAACTATTTCCACAATTCATAGTGCACACATACTTTATCATTTTCATTGAATAATGGAGGAACTACCTTTTCCCACTTTGACTTTCTCATTTTACATATAAGGCGCAACATGAAATAGTTTTTTAAATAACATAAAGGCATAATAATGTTAACAACTTTTGACGAAATTGCGAAAATATCATTAAATGCACATTGACATGAGAAATATATAACTAAAAATGTTCCCATATAACTATGATATCATCAAGAGCATGCAAAAAATTAACCATAAAAGGAACTCATAATATAAGGAGACATGGAACTCATACTCATATGCAAGACTCCTAAACAAAACAAAACGACTAAGAATTCTTGAATAAGAATGGAAAGAAAAGATAAGGATATCAACCACCTTACTACTCTACTCATTCACTCCCTATTTTGGTATGACCATCTAATAAAAATTTAATACAACAATAAGGCACAATGACTCACCTGAGCCTTTATTTCGAGTTAGTTCCTTTATTTGTTTGTAGCATAAACAAACGATTTTTCATTTGTGTAATGCCCTCAATCAAACTAAGGTGAACTAAAGTTTCATGATGGTTTCTTGAGTTAATTTTAAGTTAAAAGGAGTTACATCAGTGTTCTTAGATGTTTAGTTATGTTTTGAGGTCAAATGTTCATGGCGTTAGGAAGATAAGTCATAGGAAGTGTTCTTATGTCTTGATGTGTTTGAGTAAGTTTTACGTGTTCATTTTGCTTAAATTGGCGCGGGATGTTCCTTATACCTTGAAGAATATTTTCAGTGGTTAAACGTACGGGTACGACCCCACCTAGGAACTACGATGGTTCCTAGAAGAGGACCCCACTTTTTGTCAAGAAGCTGCATAATCAATGACCAAACGACGACCCAAGGGATTGTCCGTTGGACAACACACTATCAGTCGACCATGGGTGTCGATTTTCCTGGAAAGTCTAGACAAACCTGCACATGGTGGTGTTGCAGTCCCAATCGACACACCCCATTAATGGGGCGTCGACTTGGAGACGTTCCATTGGTGATGTGATGTAGGTGGTCACTGTAAAAGATGTCAAAAAGATCTGTTTTGACTTGGGGTGTTTGGTAAATTTACCCCAAGTATTTTTGAACCTAGGGAGTCATTATTAGGGTTATTTAGGTTTATTAAAGTATTTCAAATCCTAAGACTTAAATTTAGACCTCATTTCCTAAAACTCAAAACACCTCTCCTATAGAACTCTCTCTCAAGTCTACTTGGAAGTTAGAAGTCAAGAAGATCTAGGAGGGCTTTTGGTGGTCAAGTTGTTCATCAAATTAGTGGTTTTTCTGTTATATAAGGTATGGTATTCATCCTTGAACTCTCTTTCACTCAAGGATTCACTTCTAATGAATTTTCAAAAAGGGTTTTCAGCCCTAGTTTCTTCTATCTTCAACTCTAGATATGGGTCTTGAATAAAAAAGTTTATAATGATTAAAAAAATGATATTTTACAACGTTATTTAGTGGTTTTAATGGTAAAACTTTAATGAAATTATGTTAAAGATTTTCATGAAATTGTGTCTTAATAAATGGGCTAAATGAGCTAGGTATTATAGTCTTTAAGCTTTGCTTTACCTCTTTTGATATTTTTGTATAGCTACTGCCCTAAGGGATACTTTATTATGAATTCTTCAGTAAAATTGTAAATAGGTGTGAAGGCTTGGAAGAATGGTAAGTTGAGTTCTTTCTTAAATATCATTATAAATTACTTTTTAGTGGTATGGTCCACCTTATTGATGGCGGTGTTTACTTGATGAATTTGATTATACTTAGTATGTATTGTCAGTGTGGCTTTGAAGGCCTAATATGTGAAATGAAATGATCTTGAAGATGGTTCTTGTATTGTGTATTATGAAGCTTGAAATACTTGTTGTGCTTAGATTATTCCTACATGAAATATATGAGTTTGTGAAACATGTAAAGTGTGTGATTTGATTAACGAAGGTCTAAAGAATGTATTAAAGTTAATATAAATGAAATGATGCTTATATGTGAGGGGTACTCAGATATACACATAGACACTTAAATGAATGTATGAATCTTATTTGAGTAAAAAGGGAGTTATGGGGTGAACACTCTTCGTGTGTTGAGATGAAGTGTTTTGTAGGAACCTCACTACGTCTTATGAGATTTCAAAGATAGGTCGGAGGATGAATACCCTTTGTGAGTTGATATGTGGTATTCACTAGTGTTACACCCGAGGGTATACACTAGAAGTTATGGTATTCTCGAATCTCAACACGGCATCGTTGACAACTCGGAGGTCTAAGACAAGCCCTTAGACATCTTTCATTGCATAATTTTAAAAATAGTGGAAAATTTACAACTTTTCATAGCACATCATATGCTAGAACATTACTTCATATATCTATAAAATATCATAATACAAAGTTATACTCAAATGTCTCTTTTCCATCTTAAGACACAACTCAATAGAATAGAATAGGGACACGTCCCTAACAACATATAATATAAGTCTAAGCTATTACATCAACTTAAGGAAAAATCTTGACATAGAGAACCCTTGAATCATAAGTGTCGCTTTACCTGAACTTGGAGATCAATCCAAGATCCTCTTAGGAGATATCCTCTAGCCATAAAAACCTACACTTTGTGTAAAAGGATGAAGAAGAATAGTATTAGTACAAGAATGCACTATGTATGACAACAATGCGATAACCTACATTAAAGAGGACATTTCATTTGAAATCATGCTCCATGTCTTTTTAGTGAACTTCATGAGCATAGGAACATATAAGATCCATATAGTTCACATACATCATATAGACATAATAAAAAAAAATAGCACATAAGGAAATTTATCATACTTATAAGCATATTCAATACATATCATACATTACATATATTTTATTTTACTTCTTTTCTTAAGTAACCCTCAAGTGTACCTAGTGCAATATATAAATTTGAGGTTACCTTACAATATTGCACATACATTCATAGGTCATAAACACATCAAAGACATCAATACACATAAGGACCATAACCTAAGACAACTCCTAAGTCACACTATTGCAATGTTTAGGTAACATCCCATAATGCTTCTTCCACAAAGTGTACCTAAGAAGTCACCATAGACTTGGCATAACATACTCAACAAGTCATAACATAGAAGTTATTACCCGAGGGTGTACCATAGAAGTTATGGCATTCTCAAATCTTAACACGGTGTCGTCAATCTCTTGGAGGTCTAAGAGAAGCCCTCAGACATCTTTCATTGCATAATCGTATAATTAGCGGAAAATTTAACATTTTTCATATCACATCATGTGTTAGAAAATTAGTTGACATATCTATAAAATATCATAATACATAGTTATACTCTATGTCTCTTTGCCATCTTAAGAGACAACTCAATAGAATAGAATGGGGATACTGCCCTCAAAACATAAAATATATGTCTAAGCTATTACATAACCTTAAAGAAATATCTTGATATAGGCACCCCTTGAATCATAAGTGGTCCTTTTCCTTGAACTTGGGAGATATATCCAAGATCTTGACTTAGGAGACATTCTGTAGACATCACCACCTACACTTTGGGTAAAAAGATGAAGAAGAATAATTTTAGTACAAGAATTCACTAAGTATGACAACCATGCGCAAACATGCTGTAAAGAGGACATTTCAATTTAAATCATGCTACATGTCTTTTTAGTAAACTTCATGAACATAGGCACATATAATCTAAATATAGTTCTTATACATCATATAGATATGGATAATAATAAAATTAGCACATAACATCATTTATCATACTTATAAGCATATTCAATACATATCATACATTACCTCTCTTTTATTTTCCTTCTTTTCTTAAGTAACCCTCAACTGTACCTTGTGTGATGTATCACTTTGAGGTCACCTTCCAATAGTCTTTCATAATATTATTCATAACACAAGCACAGATATTAAGAGGTCATAAACACATCAAAGACATCAACATCACATAAAACCATCACCTAAGACAACTCCCAAGTCACACTAGTACAATATGTAGTAATATCCCATAATGCAACTTCCACCAAGTTTCCCTAAGAAGTCACCCTAGACTTCGGATAAGATACTCAACAAGTCATAACATATTCAACTAATAAATACACATTTAACAAGTCATAAAATATTCACTTACAACTAGCAATAAAGCGACATACTTCATATCATCATATAAGGACACTTTCCTTCACTACAACCTTAGTCATAAATCACTTATTTCATATAATATTTAAACTACCATCAAAAACCCTTCAAAAATTACCTGTTCAATGTACACATGAAGTGCCATACCCCCACATATACTAATTAAACCTATTTAGAAACCATAAGTTTAATTCACATACATAATCTTAAACCATATCTTAACCTAACAAGTTCACTTAACATACATTCATACAAGTCATGCATAACATAAGGGTCTCCAACCCCATCATTACTTGAAGTTATCTAGTGCAATGTGTAGGTAGGGTCCATAGTACCCCTATGTCAAGTACACTTATCAGGGAATTTAGATAAAAGTTCATATTCTTATTTTAGTTTATTATTAACCTTCGGGAGAAATAGCCATAACAACCATAGACCAATTGAGCTATATGGAATCTGGTGTTCTACTCCCACACTGCAAAATAGAGGGTTAATAACCAAACTAATGAGGTTAGGATCGTCCACGAGGAAAATACTTTAGACTTAACTTCAATTTATCATTACTATTGTTCAGTCAATTACTTCACAGGAAAGAAAATTAATAATAAAAGGGTGGTTTTCTATTTCTAAATAAATGAGAACAACTAGCGAAATTAAAGGAGACAACTAACAGCTTCAAATGTTGGAGTTTAATGAATTAGTAAAAGTAACTAGGGTTTACGTTTTCCCCACAGGTTCATAACTTGATTATTCTAACTATAACAATTCTTTCCTAGTACCTTGCATTCATATTAAGCATTGTATTCGATATTTACTAACTTATTACCTCGTACCAATCAATACCAGCCTATGAGATAGTATACACTAAATATATGTTGATAATTCTTTTCCTATTATCTACCTCTTTGGTCCGGCAAGTAGCATTAAGGCGAGTTCTAACGTTGGTCATTCATTAAAAAGACTTCAAAGCGAAAGAATTATCAATACATGCAAGACACTATTCTAGAAATGTTATTTTAGTTAGGTTTTACTTCAGTATTCGCCTATGGTTCCTACAACCCTAGTTATGGAGTTTAGTTACCCAGAGTCATAATCACAATATTCACATATGGAATATAAGAATTCATGCACTTACTTTAGTAAGAAAGAATAAAATCTAACAGTTCACTTGTTTATTCAACAAAAATCACCAACAATCAATCACTGGAAATAATTGAAGACTAAAGATTCTCCAAAAGTGTAATAGTAATCACCAAGTCTAATCCACAAAATAAGCTCAAAAAATCAAGAGTCTAGAAAAAAAATAATCAAGAGTCTAACCCCAAAAATGAGGTTTTTCAAACTATTTATAAAAAATAAAAACCTAATTAAATAAGGACTCAATTTGCTGGAAATCTTTCAAAACGCGGCTAGGTCGACTGACCTCGCGACGGATCGTCGTGGTCTCGATGGGACGTTATGGACTTCGTCGTCCCATACCTCTGCATTTTCTTCTGCTGCTCCCTTCATTACCCTCAACGGCAAGTATGATGCACCGTCACAGGCACAATGGACCATCGGGGGTATCCGTTCCATAACACTTAAACTCTTGGAATTTGTGTACTGGGACTACTTCTCTGATCTTCATGACGAACCAGCAGGAAGGATGGTCACAGCTACGATAGTCCTTCGTGCATTTTGTAACCCCACACTTGATCAGACTTCCCCATTCTCCTTCAGCAGCTGCACTACGGTGCCAGCTACGGACCGTCACGGGCACGACAGACCGTCACAAGCTCTATAGGTTGTACTTTTCTCCATTTCTTGCTCAAAATCCTCCGCATTCATCTTTTAGATAGATTTCCTGCAAATAAAGGGAAACTTACATAAAAATTAATACAATAAGGCTTTTGTACACACTAAACTTAAGGAAAAAGCATTGAAAATACCGCGAAAACACGGTATATCAACACCCTCAACTTAAATTCGTTGTTTGTCCTCAAGCGACGCACTATGACTCAATACAAAATCTTTGTACAATAGTATCCATGTTTCATCTTTCTCTATCATTTGACTATCAATCCCGATCAGTCTCATCATATTTATGCATGCTTTCACTATTAGGCTTGAATTTTGTGGAATCAGACCATGACACAGACTCACCATGCACTAAAACCTATCCTCTTCAATTTCTCACCGTCGTGCTAATATTTCCAGTATTGTAACTAGTGTCCTCACTTCAACACAATATCCTCATTTTTCACACAATAATTTCAGTTTGAGTATAAGGATTACTTTTCAACAAGGACTCTCATAACAAATTCACAACTCATTCATACATATTTCCATAAGCTTGCCCTTATTTTCACTGCTTTCAGTTCTCTATACAACTCTTAGGATCACGATAGGACTTTCTTAGCTCGTAACATAGGCTCAGGGTCAGGTAGTGTCTATTTAGGTATACTTTAGTAACTTGTTTCCCTCCTTGACATATCGGCAAAACATACCACTTTTTATCATTTTATTTCGCCCAGTTTCTCATATTCTTTCACCTTAATTTGTGTAAGTGACTCTCTTCTTTTCTTGCTTGTATTTCTTGTATTTTTTAATTATTTTTTTCACTTTTCTTTCAACTGATTCTTGAGTCACTTTACTTTTGTTCTTTCTCTCTCTTTGTTCTTTCAACCCCACATTTCAGAGCATTCCTCATAATATCCACGCTCAACTCATGGCTTTGCCATGAGTCAAAGCAAACAATACCCAAAGTTGGGTTTGGGCCATAAAAAGGGTTGTTTACTGCATTAGCCACCCCCAACTTATGCTTTTGGCATAAGCTGAGGTGCACATGTCCAAGGAGGGACCAGGGACAACACATTATTATCAGTAAAGATCAGTTGGGGTACAAAAAGAAAGGTCTAGTTTAAGATCAAATCATTTGGATCAAAGAAGGATTAATTTCATTTGGTTTTCTTTTATTTAGGCTACAAAAGAGCTATACTGAACAAGGGCCTATCATCGTTTCGTAATTGTCTATTACAACTTACTTTTAGCAAGACTAACCAGGAAAGTTCTAGTTCAGTACAAATAGTGGACTATTAAAATTTTCCTCACACTCAATTGACATTTCATTACTCTACCAGATTATCAGACACCTAGTTAGAATTGTAGACTTAGGGTCATGTAGTGGTGTACCTCTATGTAATGCTTAAAGACACACATTTATCAATTAGTATGCCTAGTCATGCATCATTTTCATTTTATCTGGATATAATTTTAGCCATCATGCTTCAGAATTAAACATTGTACACAAGATATAGACATGCCGGATCAACAGAAAAAATAATCAGTCTCTTTGGGAAAAAGAACACAGGCAAGAAAACCCCAAAAGAGGATAGTGTGGGCTACTAAGACTTCACCCTAGCACTCACATTCCATTTATCCCACCCCCATCAAAAGGACATTCCATTGTCCCCAATGCATAAAAATTTAAATACAAGAGTGGTAGGTGAAGCAAACATGGGGAAAAAGCACCGACGATTAGCAAGCTGGTGGGTCCGGTTCCCCGGAACCCACTACCTCTGTAATCTGGACACCCTCAGTAATGTCTACATCATCAACAACACTATCAGTAGTGCTTCCCGCTATCTCCACATTTCTAGAGCTAGATTCCCTAGCAGTTAAGTCTACTACCCCCATCTGACGCGCCTGCTCATCAGCAGGCGAGGCTCTACTCGAAGCCTCCATCTCACGGTGCTCCTTTTTTTGTGCTGGAGCCTCATCCTCCTCTCGACCCCTATGCCTCTTGGCATGCTCTCGAGGGGGAGGTGGTGGAATCTCAGAAGTAGCGAATAAGGCCGCCATCACTGTGTCTTCAGTAGGCTATGCAGAAGGGGCCTCAAACTCAGGAACCCTAGCCTCTAAGATCATATTGACGTCTGCGCAAAGACTGTCTAACGCAGCCTGAAGGGTCGACACATCCACCTAAAGGGCTGGCCGGGCTAGCACCCAAAACTCAAAAGTGTCAAAGTGCTGATGAACCTCAGTAATCTTCCGCTCTATGTGCTGGACCACTCTCCGCTCCAAGCGATCTTCTTTATCTGAAAATGACCTCTGCATCTAAGGCTTGATGTGATGCAAAAGTGTAGCCATCTGTGCCTATAATTTCTTGACCCTAGCAAGTGGGACTAGAGCGCGGAAAAGGGCTGAGTGAGAGAAGCTTGGGACAGTGCTAATACCCAGGATAGACTCGACCGGGGTAGTGTCAGTGGAAGACGCTTGTGTAGCCGTGCGGGCTTGTGCTACTGTATCATACGGATCGTCACCAAGTGGAGGCAAATATGGACGAGGCCCTCTGCGTGGAGCAAACTCATTGGCCTCATCCGTGATGATACCGATATCAATAGTGCCCAGCGGGGTCTTAAGCTGATCAACATGCCATATAGGCACACCTGCGGACCTACATAGAGAAAATATCATGCACGGGAAAGGGTAAGAAGTTGTGACCTTAAAAGATCTCTCGTGCATGACCGCCTGTAGAAGCCAAGCAAAGTCCACGTCCAACCCGGCTATTATCGCCGCCATCAGTGCTGCACAATCCCATGTGACTATATTATCAGCGGTTGTTGGGGAAAGGCAGTGGCGGACAGTCAACCATAAAAACTTCGCCGTAAAGGTCAGGTTAGCCTTCTCGATAGATCCCTTCGGCTCGATCACCCTGTCAGCACCCTCTCCATCAACAGACAAGTGTAAGGTCATCCACCTCTTGGTGGTCTCTCTCACCGATTGCTGATGCAGGAATTGCCCATCTTTGACAATTTGCCATCGGTAGTCAAACTCGACGGTGAGAGGGGTGTGGTTTGCATCAACATCCTCAACGTATAGATACCGACGGATTGCAGGAAGGGATATATCAACCTTAATGCCACGTACTCGGACATGCTCCAGTAAGGCATGTAAGGCGGGGGCAGCGCGCCTACCAATCTATGATCTGAGAGTAGCCAGGTAAGAGGCGTAGCACTCTCTGACCAACTCTTCACTATAACGTCCCAACGAATGCGTTGTCCACTCTAGTCAATGTCTAGTGAAGAGATTTTGGATCTCTGGCAAAGTCGGGACACTTCCCGTAAGGACCCGCCGCTCCAATGTAAGTGTTCGTGTCATGACTCTTTTGTCATTCAGAAACTTTGCATCCGAATAAATTTTATACTGCCCGTCGACATACCATGGTTGGGCTGGTCGGCAACCAGGGTGAGAGCACGAGTCGGTGAACTGGGTGTGGATTCCAAACTTTCAGCCTCATCAGAAAAGGAAGACTGTGCAGCGTTAGCGGGTGTAGGGACCTCAGCAGATACGGAGGCTTGCTCTAACAACAAAAATCCTAAGGATCCAGACGATCGTTCTTCATTAGTAGCTGACCTAGAAGGTGTGCCAGTCAGTGTGCGCTCCTCATCTGACTGGGAGGTAGTGACTGCACCAGATGCAACCTTTTTGGATGTGGCTCTGGCAGCACGTGCAGCTCGGGATGGGGAGGAAGTGCCTGGGTCACGTACTCTAGGTCACGGTTTGCCTCAAAGCCAATGACCAGGCGGTCAGATGGGGCGACAAACTTCGATCGCCCGCGTGCGTAGACTCGATCTTGTTTTGGTGCCATATTAGATAGTACTTGTAAAGAATCAGTATTAGTAGTAGCTAGAGCATACAAGACAAGAAAAACTACACAAAATAAATAAAAGAGTTAAGATGTAATGACATTTCTATAGTTACAGTGAAACATGATGAACCAGGTGACGGCTCATCGTGAGTACGATGGACCGTCATGGGGTCCGTCATGCATTACTTTAAACTATGTTTATGTGGAGACCCTTGTAGGAATGTCTCTGACAAGTATGAAAGATTGGAAGGACGTACCATTGTGATTTATGCCTGTCCGTCGTCAATGTCTGTCGTGGGACAGTTCAAAAAAAAGTATGGAGACCGTTAGGAGAGGGCTCTGTGACAGTCATGTCGGTTATGCAGGACGTACCGTCGAGGGTATGACGGTCTGTCGTAGATGTCTGTTGGAGGACACTTAGAAAAAGTGAGAGACCCTTAGTAATAGGGTCTATGACTGTCATGACGGAATGTGCAAGACGGACTATCGTGTGAATGACAGTCCATCGCATGTTTCCGTTGGAGGAAACTTGGAAAAAGTGAGAGACCATTAGGAACAGGGTCTCTAACAACCAAAACGGTTGTGCAGGACGGAACGTCGTTGGAAAGACGGTCTGTCGCATGTGTCTGTTGGAGGACACTTAGAAAAAGTGAGAGACCCTTAGGAATAGGGTCTCTTACAACCAGAACGGTTGTGCAAGACGGACCATCGTGGGAACGACGGTCCGTCGCATGTGTTCGTTGGAGGACACTAGGAGAAAATGGGACAGTGGGGTGTTAGGGATGTTGGAATTGACCCCATGACGGTCCATCGTGGGTACGACGATCTGTCATCCGGGTCTATTTTTGTCATTCAGTGACAGAACTTGGGATGCTCCATTCATCCCCTATAACCCAAATGGAATTGTTAATGTTTTAACCTACATTTTTCTAACCCAAATACCTAATAAACTAGCAACGCTAAAGCACCAGTTTCTAGAGTTTTAACAGGCAATTTTGAAGATTCTCAACCTAGGTTAAACAGAATACGTATTAAAGAATGAACCCATCAATAAGAAATAGTCTAATACTAATTGATAAACAAAAATGCAATGTAGATGTGTAGAAATCAGAGACACATACCTTAGAATTTGAGAAAAACAAGCGAGGAAAGTACTTGGTGATCAATTAAAGAACCACTGCGGCAGACTCCGACTAGTAGATAGTGAATTTTAGGAACTGAGAAATTTGGGAAATTGATCGGTTGTAAGAGAGTGGGGTTATGAACATGGAAGTTGAAAAATGAGGGAAATGGGAAGAAGACGGAAGGAATGGGGTGAAATGAGGGGTGGGGTTTTTAAATGTTAAGAATTTTTTTAAAAACCCAGCCGGGTCGGGTAGGGTAAGCTTCAATAATGACGTTACGAGTCACAAACGACGGTCCATCGCAGCTGAGATGATTCATCATTGGTTCTGTCCCGTGTGCCCTAGTTTTGAAAATAACAAAAACATGTACCTGGCACGACGGATTCACGCGACGGTCCTTCGCATGCATGACGGTCCATCGATGTATCCGTCAATGACTGCTGCAGAGTTATTTTCTGCAGAATTTCTTGGTGATGTGCCTGAATATGCAAAACCCATTAGTAGAAAAAGCTGCCATTACTAAAAAGAAAAAAAATAAGTATTGGGTTGCCTCCCAACAAGCGCCTGATTTAACGTCGCGGCACGACTGAGGACACTTGATTACTCAGCCTTCATGAAGATGGTATGCCTCTATCACTTCATTCACCGATGCAGTATGACCAAAATAGAGTTTTATTTGTCTCCATTCACCTTAAACCGCACAACCTCATTGGTTTCTAACTCAACTACTGCATGAGGGAATACTTGGGTAATCAAGTAAGGGCCAGTCCTTTTTGACTTGAGCTTGCCCGGAAGCCAACGCAACCAAGAACCGTGTAAAAGAACCAAATCCCAACCATAAACTTTCGTTTTTCACTTTTTAGGTCATTATCCTTCTTCCTCCTTTCTTTGTAGGATACAACAGATATAGATTGGACCTTACCACTCTGCCTTATGGACCTACAAATGTTGAAGGTCGCTTCTTCATTGTTCAATCGATATTTCATATACCCCTTTTCCATATCGACTAAGGCTCTACCCTTAGCAAGGAATTGCATCCTAAGAATAATAGGCACTTCAAAATCGAATTCACAATCAAGAATAAAAAAATAAGTCGGAAATATGAGGGACTCCACTTTTACTAGCACATCGTTGAGTATCCCTATAAGCCATTTCACTGTTCGATCATCCATCAGTAGCCGCATCGCAGCGATCTATGGGTCACCCAAACCCAACTTCTTGTAAATCAGGAGGGGCATGAGATTTATGCTTGCCCCTAGATCATATAATGCTTTCGCAAAATGTATTGACCCAACTGTTCAAGGAATAGTGAACGCACCCGGATCTTTATTCTTTTGTACGAGAGATCTTCTAGCAATAGCACTACAATGCTGCATTCTATCATCATCCTCGAAAGTGGCCGATATTTTATTTGTAACTAGATCTTTCATAAACTTGGCATTACCGGGCATTTGTTCTAGAGCTTTTTCCAAAGGGATATTGATAGAAAGCTGCTTCAACATTTTTATAAAACGCCGATATTTATCAGCCTCAGTCTTTTTCACTTATCTCTGAGGAAATGGGGGTGGTGTTAAAGGCATGGGAATTACCTTTATAGGGACTTCTGCATCTTTTCCAGTGCTATCTTCTTCTTCACCACTACCCTCTACCACCTTATATTATTTGTTCTCATCTTTTTCTCATTAGACGGCATAGGTGGGTCAATGGTTTGCTTACCTCCCCGAGTAGTTATTGACATACAAAGTGCATCATTTTTTGGATTTTGGACTGTGTTTCTAGGAAGAGTGTCCGATTGCCGTGTGTTCACAGTCACAGATAATTGGGCCATTTGCAACTAGATCTGCTTAATCGATATTTCATGTGTATCGACTTTCTGCCAAATACCCTCCTAATAACTCCTTATATCTTTAATGTGCTCATCATTATCATCGAACCTCATCATCAGTTTGTGCAACATATCCTGAACTAGCGCCATATTATCTCCACCATGCCTAGTTGTAACATCATGATTTTTAGAGAGGACATTGGGACCATTCCTATAATTTCTGTTACCGTAGTTACCCTTGTTGAAGTTGTTCTCGCGGTTGTAATTTCTATTTTCGACATAATGACCCTCACAATTATATTTACCATAGATCCGACCTTGGTTCCATTGACCTTGGCGCCAATTATCCTGATTTGAGCCTTGGGCACTAAGTCGGAAACCCCTCGTCTGCTCATTTACTGCATAGGAATCCTACGCATAATAGCATTCATCATTTGGTGGTGGTGGTTTAGACAAGTAGTTAACTGCATTTATCTTTTCTGCACCCTTACTGATATGTTTTAATACTAAGCCAAGCTTAGTTCTCATCTGTGCCATCTTATCACGGATCTGATATGTGGCTGGGTTGTGAGTGGATTGCACTACGAAGGTGTTTCTCCCAGTATTTGACTTTCTAGTATCCAAGCTTTATTGTTCCGGGAGATTTTCTCTAACTTTTCAGCAATCGCAGCATAAGGACACTCCCCATTAGAATCACCCGCTATAGTATCCAACACCGCTTTATTATTATCATCTTGTCCCTTATAGAATTATTCCTTCAGTGACTCATCATCTATGCGGTGATTGGGGACGCTTCTAAAAAACGAGGTGAATCTAGACCAAGAACTACTAACTGACTCTCCTGGTAGAGCAACAAAGTTGTTCACTCTGCCTTTGTAGTTTAGTTTCTTGGACACCGGGTAGTAGCGTCTAAGGAAACGTCTCTTAGTTGGTTCCAAGTGAAAATTGAGTTGTAAGGAAACTCAGTGAATCAAATAGTAGCCTCTCCCGTTAGTGAGAGAGGAAACACTCTTAGCACTATTACATCCAAGTCCAAGTCAGGCCTCCCTACATAGCTTTTACACACTGCCATTACCTTAGCTATATGGGCATGTGGATCCTCAAAAGGTAGCCCTGAAAACAAACCTGTAGCAATTATTATTTGCATCAGGATACTAGTTACCACAAAGGTGTGGCCTTGTGGTAGAGGGGGCTAGACAAGTGGCCCATCGGAGTCTACTATATTGTCATAGCCTTTATGGTATTCTTGGGGACCTGGAGCGGGGTTCTGTACCAACTGTTGGTTCTCGCCCAGAGCATCAGGTAACAACTGACCATAATCATCAACCAGATCTAGGATGTTCTGGTTTGGATCATCGTCATTAATACCCAAGTTTTGATTCATGTCGCGTAGTGTACGCTCTAATGCGTGATGGTAGAAAAACAAGGGTTTTCTTCCTCTTCGTGTATTTGGTATACAAGGAAGATGGTTCTGCAAAATTAAAAAAAAATTAAAAAAAAATAAAATCAAGAAAATATCGACTAAACTTAATTAATAAGTTTAAGTTAATCCAAAAGCTACTTTCCGCGGTAGCGGCACAAAAATTTGATACGCTCAAACTTACTTCTCAAATAAGAAGTAAAGCGGTAGTGTCAAGTAAATAACCCAACAAATGAGGTCGGGATCGTTCCCAGAAGGAAAATAGTTTAGACTCAACTTCAATATATTATTACTATTATTCAGTCAATCACTTCCTTGGAAGCAAAAATGATAAAAGGGGGGGTTCTATATTTCAAAATAAATGATAAAAACTAGCGAAATTAAAAGAGACAACTAACAACTTCAAATGTTGGAGTTTAATCAATTAGTAAAAGTAACTATGGTTCACGTGTTCCCCACAGGTTCATAACTTGATAGTTCTAACTATAACAATTCTTTCCTTGTATTTTGCATGCAAAGTGATAATTTATGTATTTCTAAATCCTTGGTCCGGCATCTACAAAATTTCACTCGGCACCTTGGTCTAGCTACGTATGTTTCTTTACTAACCCTTACCTTTACCTCATATTAAGCATTGCATTCGATATTTAACTAAGTTATTACCTAGTACCAATTAATTCTAGTCTATTTGATAGTATACACTAAATCTATGTTGAAATTCTTTTCTATTATCTACCCTCTTGGTCCATCAAGGAATTAAGGCGAGTTCTAACGTTGTCCATCCGTTAAAAGACTTCTAAGCGAAAGTATTATCAATACATGCAAGACACTATTCTAGAACTGCTATTTTAGTTAGGTTTTACCTCATTATTCGCCTATGGTTCCCACAACCCTAGTTATGGCGTTTAGTTACCCATAGTCATAATCACAATATTCAAATAGGTAATATAAGAATTCATGCACTTCCTTCAATGAGAAAGAATAAAATCCAATAGTTCACTTGAATAATCAACAAAAATCACCAACAATAAATTACTGCAATTAATTGAAGACTAATGATTCTCCAAAAGTGTTACAATAATCGCCAAGTCTAATCCACAAATGAAGCTCAAATAATAAAGAGTCTAGCAAAGATCTAAAAATAATCAAAAGTCTAACCCCAAAAATTAGGTTTTTCAAACTATTTATAAAAAATAAAAACCTAATTAAATAAGGAATCTATATGCTGGAAATCTATCAAAACGAGGCTTGGTCGACGGACCTCACGACGAATCATTATGGACTCCATCGTCCTATACTTGTGCAATTTCTTTTGCTGCTTTCTTTACTACCCTCGACGGCAGATATGATGGATCGTAACAGGAACAATGGTCCGTCAGGGGTATCCGTCCATAACACTTAAACTCTTGGAATTTGGGTACAAGGACTACTTCTCTGATCTTCATGATGAACCAGCAGCACGAAACGTCGGGGCTACGAAGGTCCGTCACGCTTTCTATAACCCCACACTTGATCATACTTCCCCATCTTCCTTCAGCAGCTGCACTACAGTGCCACCTAAGGACAGTCACGGGCACGACAGACCGTTACAAGCTCCGTAGGTGGTAATTTTCTGCAATTCTTGCGCAAAAACCTCCTCATTCATCTTTAGACAAATTTCCTGCCAATATAGAGAAAGTTAAATAAAAATTAATGCAAAAAGGCTTTTGGACACACTAAACATAAGGAAAAAGCATTAAAAATACCCTGAAACCCCGGTATATCACCTAACAGGGTCACTTAACATATATTCATATAAGTAATGCATAACATAAGTCTTTACTACATAAGGGTCTCCAACCTTATGCTTTCTTGAAGTTATCTACTGCAATGTGTAGGTAGGTCCATAGTCCTCCTATGTCATGTACACTTCTCATGGAATTTAGATTAGAGTTCATATTCTTATTTTAGTTTATTATTAACCTTCGGGAGAAATATCCATAACAACTATATACCATGTGAGCTACATGGAAACTGGTGTTCTACTCCCACACTAAAAATAGAGGGTTAATAGTTGCCTAAGGTGCAACCATTCGTACATACCTTATCTAGTTGGATCCACTAAGGTAGAGTCCTATGTAGTCACATAGATAAGGAACAAGGAGATTTCTTCTAGAAACCTTGATTAACTAAGCGTGAAGGTTTCCATCTCCTAAGACAACCACTAGTTTGGGAACTCGGACATACTAATGTGAAGGTTCTCTTGTGGAAAGCCGAACTTACTAGACGTCAAGATCCCACTCCCATTTGTCATGTTCACTGGGTGCTAAGCAATAACTTCCTTTTAAAACATAATTAAGTCTTTATATAACATTAGTTCATAATGAATTGTCCTTAGGGACTTACTCCCTTATATAACATATAGCTTAAAGGTATCTAGGGTGAGAATTCTACATTCACCATAGAACCTACATTATGTGATAATGTCCTTTCACATAATCATATCATATTCATACATGAATGTGTGTGTACATATATGTGAGATCTACCTTCACATAAACACATTTAAGAATACATGTTCATAAATTTATAAATAATATGCTTTACATGCATAGAAATAGGTAATGATGCATAGTTTAAATCTATCCTACTCATAGATATGCACGAAGTGTTATGTGTGTACATTGGTCTATATGATCACATAATGACTATCACATAGTATTGAGGAAGCCACCCTCAAAAGACCACAACACATGTACAATATTCTTCAAGTCTTAAGTCATACAAACATATACAATATTGAGGGATATAAACTATACACACTCACACTAAATCATAGAATGCAAGTAAATATTCAACAATAGAATATCGAACAGTTGTACAGGGTTCACATGGGTAGGGGTCATGCTATAATGATATTCTTCATCATTAGCCATATAGACCACACCTAACCCTAACATGATCATCACAAACATACATAAAACATCATATCTACACCAAAATTAAACCATTAGTGTAGAAGACTATACACATAACATCACATAAAATCAATTCACTTAGACATAATATTAGAATCAAGGCTATATCCTCAACTTTCTAAACATGGAAATTATCAGATAAATTCATCTTTGATCCAATGCCTTAAAGGCCTTGATCATATCACATAAACATGTACAAGAATGTAAACACCGCCACCATAAGTGGACTATACCAATCAACACAATCCAATGAATAATTTAGGATAATTGGAATAAATAAACCAACATACAAAAACTCCAAGCTAATGATCATCTTTTATCATTCCTCCACAGTTCATATTCAATTGATATACAAAGTAGTAGCAATAACCAATTCAATACAATCTAATGAAATTTCTATAAACATGTTATCAAAATCACAAGACCCATATTATAGGATAATTTGAGAAATTAGAAGGATCATGTGTTCTTCACAAAATTAGATAGAAATTAATCATAAAATTAGTACATAAACATATATTTATCATTAGGATGCTATTTAAATCAATTTGAGAATGAACGCATGAGTAGATTGAAAAATAAGATTTTGTCTTAGAATTCATCTTTAGAAAGCCTTTGAAAGGACTGCATAGATGAATTTTTATCTACGGATGAAGGATCACCATAGCTTACACATTAAAAAGCCCATGAAAATTTGAGAAGAAAGATCCACGAATCCATCTATATAGCTTCTTCTGAGCTTGGTCTTCAATAGGTGCTATGGTTTTTTCATGGGAAAGGGATTAAAAAGGATATAAAATTAGTTATTAAAACATTACCCGAGTTACCAAAACACCCTCACACGAATTGGGGCTCTTAGACATGTCAAAATTGACTTTAAAATGACAAAACCGGATCTGAGAGTGGGTTGCGCATCGCGAAGCAGCCTACCAATTCTAGACCAAATGAAATTTGAGGAAATAAGGTGCGTTCTAGATGCGCGTCACGAGGATAAGGTACAAATCTTGCTCCTGTTTTGCGTAGGGCAGCCTCTTGTCCAAGGTTTGAGAGGTCCCCCCGGGGTGGTTACACTTCCTATGTTCAGATGTTGTATTTCAATGTACCTCTTTAGATGATTACTCCTCATTAGTATGGAATGAGTTCCTTAGTATCAGTCTCTTTATCATTTAACTATGCGCCCACATAGGTTTAGCTATTGGAAAATCCATGTAAAAGCTAAAAATAATTACCTTACTCTAGGCAAGTGAGGATCGTTCATCCGTTAGGGGTTAATATAGAGACTCCATGTCTTGATCTCATGGTCCATGTTGGTTAAGATAACCGCCACATAAGTAATAAATGTGCTAATTCTTATAAAAGAGTGTGATACTTATGGTAGGTAATGGATAAGACACTATTTATCTATTGCACTAAGTAGGAATTTCGATAGGGGAGTCTTTGTGAGTCTTGTGTGACTTGAATGAACGTACTACTTAGGGTAGGTGGTGGTATGGGACTGTGTTTATCAATTGCACTAGGTAGGACCTTTTAAAAGGGGAGTTTTTTTGCCAAACCTTCTAAAAAAGTGTACTAGTTAGGGTGGGTGGTTGTATGAGACGCTATCTGCTAATTGCACTAAGTAGGCATTCTAAAAGGGAAGTCCTGGTGTGTTGTTGAGTATTCTTCTAATGTCTTGTGCTTGAGTAGTGACATGTAAGATCTCCTTGGTGTGTATTGAAGGAGGTGTTTAGAAGTTTTCTTCATGTCTAACCTCGGTTAGGGAAACTCCTACAAAAATGATCTCATTTCCTCATTGTAAATACCTCAGAAGTTCACTATTTTGGCGTCATTTTAGTTCACCGTAATGTTTGAGGAATCTTATAGTAAATGCTAGTTCGTTTACTGTAAAAATCTTTCTTTTTAGGAAATATATGGAAATCCTTATGTAAGTGTTAAATGATGTTCCTTATGTTGTTTTTCTTCTAAACTCATGAATGTTTCTATTTTTTGGCATGAAAGGTTATTTTACTAAAATATCCCTTTTTACATGTTTTTTCATATGCCATACTTAGTATATTGTTTTGTACTATCTTCATACATTCTACACATGATAAGTATTGATTTTTGGAAGAAAGGTTGAAGGATAGAAAGGCAATGCTTGGGAAAGTTTCTGTCGAGACAAAATATGTCCTTATATATTCGAAGGCATAGTCATTTTCTCAGTGTCTTTATTTAAAAGACTTACTATGTATTTGTTTCAATAGAAAGGGTCGTGTCCCTAAGATATTATGTCATGTCTTAAAGTTGTCTTGAGACGATGAGATTTTATTTAGCATTTATTAAAGATTCCTTTTACTAATCTATTCCTGAATTATTTTAAATTCTGCACTACTTTTCATGTCTTTTGTAATAAACGATAGTTAAAGGATTTCTACAAGACACCAAAGGGTCAACTATGTCAGGTCATGACCCAAGGCTTCTCTGTAACTTCTAGGGTGTAACAACCCTAAAAATGTATAAGATAAGTAATGCTTAATGTGTCTAGAAGGCCTACGACTACACCGGGTTCACACAGATTGATGCGCCTAGAACCACGCCTCTGAACCCTTTCAACAGCCATGCCAACTAACTTGGGGAGTTAATTTATCTAGGAAAGGTTGGTGCCAGCCGTGTAGGGCTCCCGAAAAAGATTTGCCCAGATGAGTCTTTACCGGACATAAAAAGGGAAAATATTATATTTGGAGGGTCTAAGGGTAAAATGGTATTTTACTAGGATAAGGGTAATATCATAATTATCCTAAATATATATTTAATTATTTAATTAATAAGGTGGAGGGTTTTTTTGGTGGGAAATTGCCGAAAATGGGCTCTAAGAGTAAAGTCTTGCTCCACCCGGGTTCAACCTAGGTGCAAGCAACGAATTAAATTGTTTTTATTTAAGTGGGTAAATTAATGTAATTAGTTAAGATGATTTAATTTATGGATGATTAAAAAAAAGTGGAAATCAGATTTTTAGTTACTAATTATTAATTATTAAATTAAATAGACTACGTCTTGCCAACAAGTCCTAGTACTAAGGGGACACTACCTCACACTTCTTTCTTTCACGCTTATCCATCTCTCTCTCAGGTCTGCCTCTCTCTCAATTTTCACGTTTTCTCTGTTATCAAAGCAGCAACAAAAATCAGAAATAAAAACAAAAGTTCTTCACACTTGAAGAACTTATAAAAATACAAACGACAAAAACAATCAATCAAAGTAAAGCTAAACATGACATTCTCGATGGGTAAGGTGGGAGTTTCAGTGTTGGAAGTTGGGTTGGTGGTGAATCTCGGCAGCAACTTTGGATGTTGAACAACACCAATAACTGGTATGGGTTTTCTCTCTTGGAATCCTTCCTTCAAGAAAAATTTCTTTCTACAAATTTCACCGTACGAAACTAGGGTTGTCCCCTTTATCGTCTAATTCCTTGTCCCTAGTCTCCTTCTGATTTAAATCTAAATTAGGTTAGAAATCAGTTTGTTGGTACGTTTGCTTGTACCTAAGTGTTAAATATGATGTTCTTTGTGATTTTTTTTTAAAATAGCAAGCATTCTCAATGATGTCAACCGAAAATAATGTGGTGCATTGTGTAAAATGTTTGTTGTTGTTCTCCGTTTTGAAGCGTTAAAATGGCTTGTTTAATTATTGGACTTAAGGTGCATAAGATTTGTAATTTGTGATGTTTAAATGAAGTGTAACGTGGCTGATCTTATGTAGAAAAATCTATGATAAAACAACAACGAATGTACACTTAAAACTACGTTAAATAAATTGTGAAAATAACACAAAATGAATGTATGAATGTTGTTAAATAAAAGCTAGAAAATTTAGTCAAATTTCCAGCACTTGTGATGGAGTTTCCGACAAAACCCTTAAGGTTTGAGAAGTTTAAAATAAATTTAACATGTGAGGTCAGTGGGGATTGAACCCAAGACCTCACTACATGAAAGCTTAGAAAAAAATTAGAGGTGTGGTATTCGAACCCACAACCTCTTGGAAAAACAAAAGAGTAAACATAAATTTTAAAATAATAAAAATAATGAGAGGAATGGAATTCTAACCCACCACCTCTTGGTAGAATGAGAAGGTAAGGAGTAAATTTAAATTAAAATAAGGTGACGTTGTGAGGATTTGAACCAACAACCTCTTGAATGGATGAGAGAGTTAGGAGAATAATAAAGAAGAAAATAAAATGTGGAGAGTGGGGATTGAACCCACAACCTCTTGAATGGATGAGAGATTTAGGAGAAATATTTAATGAATGCTGCCTCTAAAAATCAAAATCAATATCTTGGCATATCTACAAGATGCATAAGTCTTTTACCACATAATCATGGGTAAACATGAACCTCTCAGACAAACTATGAATGAAGTCTCATGACTTGTATGTGTTTACTCATAACTCTAGCATAAGTTCAAAAGTAAGTGAACCTAAGATGTATGTGATGAAATGATGTAAAATCTAGAAGGGGTTAAGTAAGAGTGTAAAACACAGTAAATGCCCAAGTTCATTGGCATATGTTGAAATAAACATTCATTTAAAGGGGTGAGTAATTATGAAAAGCAAATGTGCTAAAGTTAATGAATATAATGACAACATGATTAGAGGATAATTTGAAAGTTTAGAGCAATCTCAAATGAGCCTCAGTAAATATTACCTAAACGTACTCACCTATGAGAGTGTAAGTTTTACGAAGAGATCAATCTCTATAAACACTTTAATGATAGTATTGAAGTTGATGCATATTTAATAATAATAATGAGATGAGAAATCGTCTGATGAGCTATGATATCCTCATGCTAGAAGCCAACTTCCATGATGTATGAGTTGAATGTAATGGAACTTTATACTGAGCACCGATAGGCTAGCTATGAGCGGTGATGCCTTCTTTCGGGAACGGCGGAGGTTAACGTAACTCTCATGAGATGAGACTGTCCAGCATGACAGTTATGGGTCTCCTTATATCTCCTAGTCTTCAAACATATACTGCCAATATAGGGACCTAGCTGGGTTAAATTCCCATGTACGCTAGCATGTTTTGGGTCACTTTGGATGGTGATTCCACCTCTTTCGGTGTGGGGGAGACACTCAATTTAATGATTCTCACATGATCTATGTCGTTTAATGTTAAAGTTCCCAAAGAATGAATGAGGCCAGCCACAAATGATGCACATAATGAAATTAAAAATACCATAGGTGTTGGGATAGGATAATCAAGAGGTGAGCTAGACTTAAGTAATGACGGTAGGTTATTATTTGTCATTGCAACGATAACCCGATGCAATTCTTAAAATACATCCTAGGTATGACTGGTGATTACACTAGTATATGAAAAATTTAAAAATGAAGTATGTATGAATAAATGAAGAAGAATCTGTGTTTTCTAAAGAAGGGTCCCTAGTTGAGGTACCATATGTTGAGCCCTCATTTTGCGAATTCGTAATATCAAGTCCATGATACAAACGTCTCATGGAATATGAAAAAATGTTTAAAAAAACGTGATATGATATGTGAAAAATGTTATGTGCTTTTTGCAAAATGATAAATTTGATGATGCATGTTACACTCATGGAATGACTTTCCTAATCCAAATTTGACAAGTCCATTGACTTCCCTAATCCAAATTTGATAAGTCCACTTACTTTATTTTCCATAAATCATGTTGTTAGGAAAGAGCTATTCTTACTCATGTATGTGTGCTTGCATATACACATACTTACTAAAAGTGTGTACTAACCCTATACAACTCTAAACATTTAGATGCAGGCACAGGTGGATGCTAGAGCTACATGATCAACGCTGCAGTTATTCGGACGTCGAGCATTCATCCGTACATGGTAGGACCTCATGATTTTGAGGATCCTTTCCCATTCACATTCTACCTTACTTGTAGGATTGAGCTAATGGAGTATGTTCAACTAGCGTTTCTTTCTCGTTTTTATTCAGACATTTGATTGGTGCCATTTTGGTAAGTACACATATAATTCTATACTAAACTATTTAATTCATTTGATGATCTTAATGTTAGATAGTTGATGGTGAACAATTATGAATCTAATAGAATTATTAGTATGCATGTAAAGAAACGAAAATTGTCAAATTTTCTTCTTAAAATAACCTAGAGGAAGTAAGAATGACATAAGTAGGATTGTCTGCGACCTTTGAGAGGTCAACGACGTTGGTCTCTTCTGGGCTCTAGATTCCTATTGTTACATAAGGGGTAATTTCGGGTCATGAAAGACTTGATATCAGAGCATATGGTTATGGAACTAGTTTAGGGTCTAAAAGTCACACAAGCCACGTGTAGTAGTATCTTGGTCATTCGTGTGAATCGCAACACATCCATGTACAAGAGGCTATATGATGATAGAAGTTTCACTTTCTTTTCTATTCATATTTCTTGCCTTAGAGTTGAGTTATATAAAGAGTTCAACCATTATAAGAAAGGAGAGAGGTGTAGGTAGTGAGAGGATCCCTCCTCTTGTTAATCAAGTTCCTATTATTGGTCTATAGGGAGAGAATGAGGAAGTTCCCATCAAGAACCTCAAGTTCCACCGTAACCTCAAGAGCCTCATGTTCCCTGAGTTCCCCAAGTGCCTCATACGCCTCAAGATCTTTTTCATAAGGCATATATGACTAATTTGGTGTTGAGGGCTTCCCAATTTAATTTGACCAAACTCATGATGGCTAAATCTCATATCGTCAATAAGAACTTTGTTTCCCAAGCTAGTCAAGGAGCTGGACCCCAACCTAATTCTAGTGCTCATGTTTATAGAATTCTAGATTTCATGAGGATAAATCCTCTCACTTTTTATGGCACCAAGGTGGATGAAGATCCACAAGGTTTCATAGATGAAGTTTTCAAAGTGGTAGATGATATGTGTGTGACCCCTAGGGAGAAAGATGAGTTAGCCGCTTGCCAACTCTAGGATGTGGCTCAACTGGGGGTTTTTCAACAGATACAAATGGAAAGAAATTATTAAAACATCCCTAGATACCTACTTTTGAGCAATGGAGGGTTGAGAGACCCTTAGAAAGAGGTTCGATTGATCGGGAGGAATTTAAAGAGACTTACCTAGATAGGTTCTTTCCCCTAGATTGGAGGGAGAAGAAGATGGTTCAATTCATGAACTTTAGTCAAGGGGGAATGAGTGTAAAAGAGTACTCTCTCAAATTCACCAAGCTCTATGAGTATGCCCCAACAATAGTAGCCATTATTGGTGCTAGGATGAAGAAATTTGTGATGGGAGTTTCTAGCTTGGGGGAGAAAGAGTGTCGTAAGATAATGCTTCTTGATGTCATGGATATATCTAGGCTCATGGTGTATTCACAACAAATAGAGGATTTCAAAATTAGGGATATAAGGCAAGAGGGTAAGAAACCTAGGTCGGATAATTATAGTCACAAAAAACCTAAAAGGAGGTACTATAACCAAGATTCTTCCATGGGAAACAAGGATTAGGCCCCAAACAAAACTTCCCAAGCTGGCAATACTTTTGATAGGACTACGTGCACTACTTGTGGAAATCAACAATTGGGTCAGTGTCTTGCCGGAACATGTGGTTGTTTTAGTTGTGGTATTAAATATCACAAGACAAGGTACTGACCTTGCATCAAAGCAAGCGTTAAAGAGATCAATAAAGATTCGTTAGATCTCAATGATCCAAAGAAGAACCCTCCCTATGGGATTGAAGCTAGGAAGGAGAACTAATCCGGAGTTTATAGTTCCAGTAAGTCTTAAACCTTTGTGATTGTTGTATTTATATTATGATTATGATAATATTTTATATGGTTTTATACTTGATGTAATCATGCCATCTTGATGAATTGCACAAGTAATAAAATTTTGAAATTTTAATCATGCTTAACAGTGCTATAGTGATGTTCAATGTAACATTTTTAAATATTGAGTAGAACTTTCTTCCCTTCGATTTGATGTTCCAATGTGTGAAAAATAGTTTTATATGATCATGTTTAATGTTGGCGAAGGTAGTTCCTCCATAAAAGAAGGATAAGGATGAATTTTGAGTTTGTGAAGTTTTGCAAAAAGTTGCATGTGTTTCAAGAGTTTGGGAAATCTTAAATGGTGCTCCTTTCTAGTTGATTCTTTGATTATGAGTGTTTTGATCATAATTGTGATGTGTTATGTGATTCTAAGTGAGTCCTTTTTGGTCATAAAGTTATAGTGTCATTCAAGGACGAATGTTATTCCAAGTGAGGGAGAATGTAATGCCCTCAAACGAACTAGTGTAAACTATATATTTGTGATGTTTTATTGAGTTAATTTTAAGTTAAAACGATTTAAGTTACTGCTCTTAGGAAGTGTGTAAAGTTTTGTTAAGTTTGGAGGTCATACGTCCAAGAACGTCAATGGCGTTCCAAAGATACGTCTTCGAAAGTGTTTTTGTGTCTTCATGTGTTTGAGTTAGTTTTACGTGTTCGTTTTGCTTGAAATTGGAGTGGGATATTCCTAATACCTAGACGACTATATTTAGGGGGTTAATGTCCGGGTGTTATCAAACCTAGTAGCCACGAGGGGCCGTAAAAGACGATCCCGCCTCTTGCCAAGAATTTCCCAAAACAATGACCAAACGACGACCCAAGGGACGGTTCGTTGGTCAACCAACGGTTCATCAACCATGGGCATCGATTTGGCCTGCAAGGATATCACAGACTTAACATGGTGAAGTTGTAGTAACAATCGACAGACCCCATCGACGGGTCGTCAATTGGCAGATGGTCCGTTGGTGATGGGGCATAGGTTTTCATTGAAAGCTGTCAAAAAGATCTGTTTTTACTTGGGGTGTTTTTTAAGT
Organism: Solanum peruvianum; assembly: GCA_027705065.1. Taxonomy (NCBI): domain Eukaryota; kingdom Viridiplantae; phylum Streptophyta; class Magnoliopsida; order Solanales; family Solanaceae; genus Solanum; species Solanum peruvianum. The sequence goes on from JAKWJD010001756.1 coordinate 17,223,038, forward strand.
TTACCACAAGTATTTTATGAATCTAGGGAGTTATTTTTCGGGTTATTTTTGTATATTAAAGTATTTCAAACCCTAAGATTTAATTTAAGACCTCATTTCCAAAAACCCAACACCCCTCTCTCTTGGAAGTCTCTGTAAAGTCTCCTTGGAAGTTAATAGTCAAGAAGAGCTTGAAGGGATGTTGGTGGTCAATTTAATCATTAAAATCATTGAGTTTTCTCTTATCTAAGGTATGGTATCAATCCTTGAACTTTCTTCCATTCAAGGAGTCACTTCTAATGAATTTTCAAAAAGGATTTTCAACCCTAGTTTCTTCTATCTTCAACTCTAGATATGGGTCTTGGATTAAAACGTTTCTAATGATTCAAAAATGATATTTTATAATGTTATTTTTTTTGTTTTAATGTTAAACATCAAAAAATCATGTTACAGCTTTTCACCAAATTGTGGCTTCAGAAATGGGTTAAATGAGTGTGCTTTTGTATTCTTTGAGCTCTGCTTTACTTTGTGTTGATATTGTTGTTTAGCTACTGCCGTAAGGGCTATTTTATGATGAATCTTTATTAAAATTGTAAATAGGTGTGAAGGCTTTGGAAGAATTGTAAGTTGGGTTCATTGTTAATTCTCTTGATAAATTTCTTGTGAGTGGTATGGTCCACCTTATTGGTGGTGGTGTTTACTTGATGAATTTTATTATACTTAATATTGATTGTGAGTGTGTCTTTGAAGTCCTAATATGTGAAATGAAGTTATATTGAAGATGGTTCTTGTATTTTGTATTATGAAGCTTGAATTGCATGTTGTGCTTAGATTATGCCTATATGAAATATATAATTTTCTGAAGCATGTAAAGTGTGTGATTTGATGAACGAAGGTCTAAATCATGCATAGAATTTAATATCAATGAAATGATGCTTATATGCGAATTCTACACAAATGTACACACACATACACTTAAATGAATGTATGAATCTAAGTTGAGTAAAAAAAGGGTGTTTTTGGGTGAAAAGTGTTTGATACTTGAGATGAAGTGTTTATTTGCAACCTCACTGCATCCTAAGAACTTTCTAAGATAGGTCGGATGATGATTACCCTTCCTGTGTTGAGATGTAGTGTTCACTAGTTATCCTTAACGTATATTATACAATGTTGAAAATCCGTGGGGACTTATGCTTAGCACTGAGAGAATATGAAGAATAGGTGGTTACACTTCCTGAATTGACATTTTGTACTCCAATGTACCTCTTGAGATGAGCAGTCCTCGTTAGAAGAGAATGATTTACTTATTAGCAATCTCATTATCCCTTAACTATTCGCCCGCTTAGGTGTAGCTATTGGGAAAGCCATGTAAAACCTAAAAAGAATGACCTTACTCTAGGGCAGAGAGGATCCGTCATCCCATAGTGGTTAAGATCGGGATCCCATGTCTAGATCTCATGTCAATGTCCGTTAAGCTAATCCGTACAAAAGTAATGTATGTGTTATCTTCTAAAAGAGTTTGCTACTTTGGGTAGGTAGTGGAATGGGACACTATTTATTCATTACACTAAGAAAGCATTCTGAAAGGGGATTCTTGGTGCGTCTTTAATGAATTGAATGAACTAAGTCTCCTAAAAAATGTACTACTTAGGGTAGGTAGTTGTGTGATGCGCTGTTTATCCATTGCACTAGTTAGGACCTTTTGAAAGCGGAGTTTTGGTTCCAAACCTTCTAAAAGAGTGTACTACTTAGGGTAGGTTGTGGTGTACGACATTATCTACTCATTGCATCGAGTAGGCATTCCGAAAGAGAAGTCTTATTATGTTGTTTAGTCTTATGCTTATATCTTGTGATTGAGTGATGATTTGTTCTCCCGAGTGGAGTAAGCCTATGGTGGGTAGTCTTAAAGATATCCTTGGTGTGTATTGAATGAGGTGTTTAGACGTTTCCTTCATGTCTTACCTTGAAGAGTCTATGGTTAAAATCTTTACGGAAACCACCTACACAAATAAGCTCATTTCCTCATTGGCAATACCTTAGTAGTTCACTATTTTTGAGTCATTTTAGTTCACTTTAATAATAAAGGAAGCTTACTGTAAATGCTATTAGTTTAATGTAAAATGCTTTCCTTTTCTGAAATTACGGAAATCCTTATCGAAGTGTTAAATGATGTTTCTTATATTTTTTTGCTTCCAAATTTATGAATGATTTAATTATTTGGCATTAAAGGTTGTTTTACTAAAATGTCCCGTTTTACATGTTTTTGTATATGCCATACTTAGTACATTGTTTTTTACTAACCCCACACTTTCTATATTGTATAAGCATAGGTTTTTGGAATATAAGTTGAAGGTAGAAGGCCAGGCTTGGGAAAGATTCTCTCAAGACTAAGTATGTCCTCATATATTCAAGGGTAATGTCTTTTTCTCTAAGATATTATGTCGTGTCTTGAAGTAGTATGTGACAGTGAGATTTTTCCTTTTATATATGAAAGATCTCCTTGTATTAATTTATTCGTAAAATATTTTAAATTCCGAACTACTTTTCATGTCTTAATAATGAACGATAGTTAAAGGGCTTGTACAAGACCCCAAAGGGTCAAGTACGCCCAGCCATAACCCAAGGGTTCTCCATAACTTCTAGGTGGGTACTTTTGGGTCGTGAAAATTTGAGTATTAAGATATGTACCATCTTGAGGAGCTTTTTTGGTCTCCTTCCCTTTTGCCTTGAGGTTTTGATAACCTCTCATCATATGACATTTATATAAACATACAAAATATCCATCCGTAATTGAAAGACACTTACATAAATGTTGCTTTGCATATTTAGTACATCTAGTTATGTTAAAAGTAGATCCACCTCCACTCGCTCCTTGATAATTTCGGTTAGCAACCCTATCCTTGCTCAACATGACGTAATTTTTATTTTAAAACCTGTTCTTAGATTTAGGTTGAATGTGTTCGTCATACCTATCCCTCTTCGCATCTCTATTCATCTTTCTAAGCTTGGTGTCCTCAATTTTTTGGTATACCCTATGAGTCTACACATATCCATATCATTATGGAGCATTTCACATACGACACTCTTCTTAAACAAAACTACACATCCCATCACAAACATACTGATTCTTTCCCTAGAGTTGGCTACCAAGGTTGGGGAATATTTAGAGATTAGGTGAAATTGAGAGAGTATTCCTTTACAATCATTCCCCCTTGACAGGGGTTCATGAATTCCACTAACTTTTTATCATCAACTCTAAGAAAATCTATAGGGAAAAACCTATCAAGAAAGGTCGTGTTATACACTCCCTCATCTATCGGGCCTTCACTTCTAGGTCTCTCATCCGTCCATTCTTCAAACCACACTTGTGACACATATTTTAGTTGGTAGGCGGGTAGTTCCTCTTTTTCCCTAGAAGTTACCCTTATAGAATAAACCATGAATACCTCATCTTTAAATCCTTGTCTATCCCCATCCAACTTAGTGCCATGAAAAGTAGGAGAATTGATCCTCATAAAATCTCAGATTCTAGAAGTGGTAGTACTTGCATTGGGGTTCACTTGGGGTCCAACTACTCGGTTAGGTTAGGTCATCAGGGCTTGAGCTTGATTAGTAACAACTTGATCTTGACTCATCATGAGTTTCTTCAAGTCTTGGAAAGAAGCCATAATCTCCACATTAGATGTATCCCCTTCAACATTAGGATCTTGAGAAAATTGGGGCACTTTAGGGGGAACCTCCATATTCTTATTTTCTCCTTAGGCCTCCCTTGAATTAGCCCCTCTCGTATTCATTTTCCTAAAATCACATGAACAGGATTAGGAGTCATAGACACACAATCTAAGGCATAACATTAAGAATATTAATGAATTGTAACTTCTACCGTCCTATAGCCTCTTGCTCAATGATTTTTTGCGACTCACAATGATGAATATGCTCTACAAGCCGTAAGAAGATGAACACTAACTAGTACTACATAAGAGATATTTGTTACTATGTGTAAGGGAATGGGACTTTACGACCTACTTTTTATAATTATATGCATAATGTAGTATCATTTGATAAACATGATGATGGTCTTAGTTAGTATGAATATCGTTGACTATACTTGTCATGATGATGTATGAGGTGAAAGGCAGTGCTTGTGATCTCCTTGTTTGTTTAGTTGGTAGTGTGAGCTTATGGGTCTTTACATATACATTGCACTAGTAACCTTAGATTGGGGTTATGAGTAAGGTAATGATTTATTGATGAAGTTAACTCTAAATATGCAATGTTGACTATTGTTTCATTATGGTGATATTTATAGTATTGACTTGTAAGTTTACTTGAGATGTGCATAAAAACTAAATGTTTATGACTATGATTTATTAAATGAATGAGTTCCTATATGAGGTATGTGAATTATGTTGGTCTTACGTCTAAGATTAAATGCATGTGTTCTATCCTATTGAATGTGATGTTAATAAGTCAAGAGTCACTTCATTAGGTACACTTGGTTTAATACTATTATGGGATGCTACTTTCACATTGCACTAGTTTGACTTGGGTTTTCTTACGTGATGGTTCATAAGTGAAGGTTGTGTTTCATCATATGTTATGTTCTTATGAATGTATAATGTCACATACCGAGAGCACACCCTAGAAGATATTGCATTCTCGGAGTGCGACATGGTGTACTTGACCTTTCACAATTCTTGTGCAAGCCCTCTTGAGATCATTCACTACATACATATATGAAAAGTAGTGCAGAATTAAAACTTTTTACACGAAATATCTTAAAACATCTTCATATTAGGAAAATACTAATTCTTAACATATGTCAATCCTTGAATCTAGAAAACTTGGAACATGGCCCATACGATAGGAATATAGAAATACTTAGTCTATTACACTATTTCAAAGGAAAAGAAATATAAAGATAGCTATGCCTTCTAGTAAAATGAGGACATACTTAAAGTTTTATTGAAAAAATCCTAGTTTCCAAGCTTTGGTTCAAGAAGCTTCTCACCTTCCACCTACATCTTTAAATATTACAAAGTATATGAAATTAGTACAATGCATGTACTGAGTATGGCATAATGCATAAAATCTTGTGAAACGGACATTTATGAGAAACATGCACTTTTTTAATAAAACTTCACACTAAAAGTATAAGAATCACATTTAAAAAACAAACATTATATTTAGAACACAATGCAAGTCATATGAAATTTATATAAAATAATAAAATCTTACAGTAAGCTTATAGTGAACTTCACTATAACTACAATTAAAATTCACACATTTACAATATAACATCAATAATATATACAAAAAACATAACTATAAGATCCTCCTAAAAATATTATTCTAAGGCTCCCTTGAGTGAGTTATAAAGCGACCGTCGGTACAATCTCTCCACACACACCTAAGAGATCATTTAGACTACCTATGTAAGGTGATTCTCACTACCCACAATAACATATAATATGAAATTCTCCTCCCAAAAGTTACCAAAATACTTACTTAAATAATTCAAAAAGAGACCACCCTTACATCCTCTCCAAGATTACCTAAATAATCCTTCATACTACCTAAGATTAGATCATGTATAATTATTTAATTTGCTTTCTATATCTAGTTTCACATCCTTGGAGCACCTCCTAGAAGTAACATGGCGTACTTGACCTCTCGGTGGTCTTATACAAGCCTCTAGTTATCATTCATCGCATTGACATAGTAAATTTAGCGGAAAATTAAAAACTTTTCATAGCACATCATATGCTAGAAGGTCACTTCATATATATGTAAAATATAAGTCATAATACATATTTATACCCTCAGTCTCTTTTCCATCATAGACTCAACAAGATAAGAATACATTAGGTACATGAGTCATAAAACATAAAACATAATTGTACAATCTTTAAACATTCTACATGATGACATGAGTAGGGAATACTTGGACTTTAAGGACCCCTTTCCTTGAGCATGAGAATTACATATCAAGCTCCTCAATCATAGACATCCTTTAAGCATTCATAACCTACACTTTGTGTAGAAAGTAGAGAAGAATAGGATTAGTACTAGATTGCCTTAAGTATAACAACCATGCCCAATCATGAATTTAAAAGGGACATTTTCTTGAAATCATACTTCATGCCTTTTTCAGTAAATATTTATGAAACCTTTAAACGATAGCATTTATATCATTAATATACTTCATACAAACATATTCAAAGGCAAAATATCACATAAGATCACATTTAGAATTTATTGCACTTTTAAGGCACATTACAGTAAGCTGTTTTTCCCTTAAGAGTGAACCATCTTCTCTTGTATTCATTAACTTCCCAAGTAACCCTTTAGTGATACTTGGTGCAATGCATCCCATTAAGGCCAAAAGGAACATACATATAACCTACCTAAGACAACATATATCATCATATAAGTACAATCTATCAAAGACACATTTAGGTCAATGTAACGACCCGTTTAGTCGTTTTGAGCAGCAGAACAAATTCTGGAAAAACTGGCTGAAACCACGGACCCAACGACGGACCGTCACAGGCTCGACGGACCGTCGTGGGTGTTCCGTTCCATGACACTTAGAGTTTGAAAATCGGGTACTGAAAATCGACTCTCTGTAAATTGTGACGGACCTGCAGGACGTGCCGTCACATCCACGACGAACCGTCGTGAGTCCCGTTGCAAAACACTTCAACTTTTGAGAAATTGGTGCAAGAAAACGAGTTTCTGACCGTCATGACGGAGGGGCCAGGACGGACCGTCACAGGGGTGACGGGCCGTCGCAGCCATCTGGAGTCTGGGGAGGACACGACGGCCGGTGTGACGGACCGTCGCAGGCATGACGGCCCGTCACAGGCTGCACAATCCCAGGCAGTTTGGGATTTCTCCACACGTTTTAAGGGTCGTTTTTGATTATTCTTTCCTTAATTACAAAGATTGAGGGGTAACATTAATAAGTCTAATTACTTAGGGGTTAAAAGGGGTAACCTTAAGTGAATTAGAGGGGTTTATTGTCCTTTTTCACACTTAATTATATGATTAATTAGGGTAAAGGAAAGAGGGTTTGAGTAAAACAAAAGGGAAAGAACAGAAAGAGAGAGAGCAGATCGATCGAATTGGTTGAGGAGAATAGCAAGCTTGGGAAATTTCTTGTGGATTCCAATTCTTCGGTGGAGGTAGGTTATGGTTTTGTATTACGATATTCGTAGTGAACTCTTGATAGTGAATAATATGTGTTGATGATATTGTAAACCTGTCTATATGCTTATTGTATGTTTGTATGAATATGATTATGTGATGTTGATAATACAAGCATGATGAAAACCATTGAATCCCAAATCTTGAAGGAAACTTTAATCTATGATATTAATGATAATGCCTTGGTATAAAGGAAGGCTTGATGAAGTAAAGTGATTGGGATTGATGATGCCTTGGTTAGAGAAGGCTTGATGAACGGATATAATGAGATTAGTGGATCGGAGTGTCACGTTCCGACACATAGAATTAGTGGATCGGAGTGTCACGTTCCGACACATAGAATTAGTGGATCGGAGTGTCACGTTCCGACACATAGTATTAGTGGGACGGGTGTCACGAACCGACACGTAGATATAGGGGATCGGAGTGTCACGTACCGACACATGTAGGGGATCGGAGTGTCACGTTCCGACACATATAGGGGATCGGAGTGTCACGTTCCGACACATATAGGGGATCGGAGTGTCACGTTCCGACACATAGTGGTAGGGGATCGGAGTGTCACGTACCGACACAAGAGGAAGAAAGATAATGAATCTCGAAAGATGATAATATATTCAACATAATGAACTTAATTCCCAAATGAGTATGGTAACGAGGCTTGAGCCCTCATGAATGAACTTGGTGGTGTTATTGACGATTATGATACTTGTTGTTGTTACATGTTGAGTTTATAGTTGATTTATAATATTATTTGATATATATTGTTCCCTATTTTGAGTTAACCGATGATATCTACTCAGTACGTGTGGTTGTACTGACCCCCTACTTTTATGTTTTCCTTTTGTTATTTGTGTTATGCAGCAAACGTTCCGTCAACTTCGACTCAGCAGTAGATCAAGCCGTCTTCACTCCATCGGAAATTCAGGGTGAGCTAATGCGTCTAGCTTGGACTGGGTCTCCTTCTTCAAGTCTTGATGCCTTGAACTTCCGGCATGGACTAGTTTTTTTTAATTGTTTTAGCTTTTTAGACATTCTTAGATTAGTAGTTGAGATAGATGTTCTTGTGGTGATGACTTCCAGATTTTGGGAATATTAATAATAATTTTGAGTTGTTTTTCTTTATTAATGAGTTTAAGTCTTCCGCATTATTTTCTGTTGAAATATCTTGAAATGTTAAGGTTTAGATGGGTTGGTTCGCTCACATCGGAGGGTAAATGTGGGTGCCAGTCGCGTCCCCGATTTGGGTCGTGACAGACTTGGTATCAGAGCATTAGGTTCATTGGTCTCATCACACAAGAACAGGTCTAGTAGAGTCTTAAAGAACGGTAGGGGGACGCCTTTACTTTTCTTTGAGAGGCTATAAGACTTTAGGAAAATTCCATTCTTTCATTCTTTCTTTCGTGCTACTACTTGAGTCCAATTGGTATCTAGGTGATACAAATTGGTATCTGACCATCTTCATTCTATTTCGCAGATGGTTAGAACTAGAGCAACGACCGCACCCGCAGCAACAACGGAAAGACAGGAAACTACTGAGCCAGCCACTGGGGCTGTGGCTCGAGGAGGAACAGCGGCAAGAGGCCGTGGAAGAGGTCGTGGGAGGACGTCCTCTAGAGGGAGAGGACGAGCCCCTAGCCCATCTGATACTAGGGCGGTGACTCCTCCACCGACTGAGGATGTAGTAAGAGAGGGTGAGGAAGGGGAAACTGAACAAGGGCAGAATGAGGAAATGCCACCCCAACCTACCCCAGAGATGATCAACCAAGTACTTGCTTATCTTAGCGGGTTGTCTGATCAGGGTCAAGCACCTCCAATGGTTTCTGCACCAACACCTCCGGTTTCAGAGATACGACATGCGGCTACTATGGCTCCCCGCATGGATGCACCATTGGGAATAGGCACATTTCCACGTCTGACTACTGGTCCTATTATGACAAACGATCAACACGAACTTTTTAGTAAGTTCTTGAAATTGAAACCTCCAATCTTCAAGGGTGCAGAATCTGAGGATGCTTATGATTTTCTGGTTGATTGTCATGAGCTACTACACAAAATGGGGATAGTAGAGAGGTTTGGTGTCGAGTTCGTGAGCTATCAGTTCCAAGGGAACGCCAAAATGTGGTGGCGTTCACATGTTGAGTGTCAACCAACAGAGGCACCACCTATGACTTGGGAATCATTCTCTACCCTATTTATGGAGAAATATATCCCAAGGACTTTGAGAGATAGAAAGAGGGATGAGTTCTTGAGTCTTGAACAGGGAAGGATGACAGTAAACGCGTATGAGGCTAAATTTCGCGCGCTATCCAGATATGCCACGCAACTTTGTTTCAGTCCACAAGAACGGATCCGCCGTTTTGTGAAGGGGTTGAGGTCAGAATTGCGGATTTCAGCCTTACAGATAGCGGCAACGGCAACATCCTTCCAAGAGGTGGTAGACTTTGTGATTGAGGTGGAAGGAGTGAAACCAGATGACTTCACCACGACATCGACATCAAAGAGGTTTCGTAGGGGAGGTGAGTATAATGGTTCTTATTCTAGAGGACAGAACTCTGGAGGTCACTCAAATCGACCAATACAGTCTTCACTACAGACTGTAGTTGGGGGTCCACCTCAGAACGGTCAACACTACTCCGAGAGACCCATGCCTGACTCCAGAGAGTGCTATGGATGTGGGGAGATTGGACATATTAGGAGGAATTGTCCAAAACAGAGTTACAGAGCCCCAATGGCTAGAGGAAGAGGTGGTAATGTTAGAGGTCGATATTCTGGAGGGCGTGGTGGCCGAGGTAATGGTGGTCACCAAAACGGCAGAGGAGAGGGTCAAAATGGAGCCACTACTACACAACATGGTAGGGGCAACGGACAAACAAGTAATGGGGCTCATTGCTACGCTTTCCCTGGGAGATCTGAAGCGGAGGCGTCTGATGCTGTTATCACAGGTAATCTTTTGGTTTGTGATTGCATGGCATCTGTGTTATTTGACCCTGGCTCCACATTTTCTTATGTATCTTCATCATTTGCTAACGGTCTAAATTTACGTTGTGAATTACTTGACATGCCTATTCGTGTTTCTACTCCGGTGGGTGAGTCTGTGATAGTCGAAAAAGTGTATAGGTCTTGTTTGGTGAATTTTGTGGGGAGCAACACTTATGTAGATTTGGTTATTTTAGAAATGGGTGATTTTGATGTAATTCTGGGTATGACTTGGCTTTCTCCAAACTTTGCGATTCTGGATTGTAATGCTAAAACAGTGACGCTAGCCAAGCCTGGGGCAGATCCGTTAGTGTGGGAGGGTGACTACACTTCCAATCCGGTGCGTATCATCTCATTTATTCGTGCTCAGAAGATGGTTAGTAAGGGTTGTCTAGCTTTCTTGGCACATCTCAAGGATGACACTATCCAAGTACCCTCAATTGAATCAGTTTCGGTAGTTCGAGAATTTTTGGATGTGTTCCCTGCAGATCTTCCCGGTATGCCACCAGATAGGGATATAGACTTCTGCATTGATTTGGAACCCGGTACTCGCCCCATTTCTATACCCCCGTATAGAATGGCTCCCGCGGAGTTAAGAGAATTAAAGGCTCAACTTCAAGAGTTGTTGAGCAAAGGCTTCATTAGACCAAGTGCATCTCCTTGGGGTGCTCCGGTTTTGTTTGTAAAGAAGAAAGATGGGAGTTTCCGAATGTGCATAGATTACCGACAGTTGAACAAGGTAACTATTAAGAACAAGTACCCCATTCCTCGCATTGATGACTTGTTCGATCAGTTACAAGGTGCTTGTGTCTTCTCGAAGATCGACTTGAGATCCGGTTATCACCAACTGAAAATACGAGCAACGGATGTGCCAAAGACTGCTTTTCGAACTAGGTATGGGCATTATGAGTTTGTGGTAATGTCGTTTGGTCTTACTAATGCCCCTGCTGCCTTCATGAGCTTGATGAACGGGATTTTCAAGCCATATTTGGATCTCTTTGTGATCGTGTTTATTGATGATATACTGATATACTCCAAAAGTAAGAAAGAACATGAGGAGCATTTGAAAATGGTGTTAGAGTTGTTGAGAAAGAAAAAGCTTTATGCGAAATTCTCCAAGTGTGAGTTTTGGCTAGATTCAGTGTCCTTCTTGGGGCACGTGGTTTCTAAGGATGGTGTGATGGTAGATCCATCTAAGATTGAGACGGTAAAGAATTGGGTAAGACCTACAAACGTGTCAGAAATAAGGAGTTTTGTGGGGTTAGCTAGCTATTACCGCCGATTCGTCAAGGGATTCTCTTCCATTGCTTCCCAATTGACGAACTTGACTAAGCAGAATGTTCCATTTGTATGGTCAGATGAATGTGAGGAAAGCTTTCAGAAGCTTAAGACTTTGTTGACTATCGCACCTATCCTTACCTTGCCAGTAGAGGGCAAAAACTTCATTGTTTATTGTGATGCATCCTATTCTGGGTTGGGTGCAGTGCTAATGCAAGAGAAAAATGTGATTGCTTATGCTTCAAGACAATTAAAGGTGCATGAACGCAACTATCCGACCCATGACTTGGAGTTGGCCGCGGTAGTATTTGCACTAAAGCAATGGAGACACTATTTGTATGGGGTTAAGTGTGAAGTCTATACGGACCATCGTAGCCTACAGTATGTCTTCACTCAGAAAGACTTGAACTTGAGACAGAGGAGATGGATGGAACTACTAAAGGACTACCACATCACTATTTTGTATCATTCGGGGAAGGCTAATGTTGTGGCAGATGCCTTGAGTAGAAAGGCCGGAAGCATGGGAAGTCTAGCTCATTTGCAAGCTTCTAGACGCCCATTGGCTAGAGAAGTGCAGATTTTGGCTAATGACCTTATGAGGTTAGAGATAAATGAGAAGGGAGGATTGTTAGCTTGTGTAGAGGCAAAATCCTCTTTCCTTGATCAGATTAAGGGGAGACAGTTTGACGATGAGAAACTAAGGCGAATTCGAGATAAAGTGTTGCAAGGAGAGGCTAAGGAAGCGATAATCGATGGGGAAGGTGTTTTGAGGATCAAGGGAAGAGTATGTGTACCCCGCATCGATGATTTGATCACCACTATTCTTACAGAAGCTCATAGTTCCGGATATTCTATACATCCTGGTGCAACCAAGATGTATCGCGACCTAAAGCAACACTTCTGGTGGAGTAGAATGAAGCGAGATATTGTTGAGTTTGTTGCCAAGTGTCCAAATTGTCAACAAGTAAAGTATGAACACCAAAGGCCCGGAGGAACACTTCAGAGAATGCCCATTCCTGAATGGAAGTGGGAGAGAATCGCAATGGACTTTGTGGTTGGTCTTCCAAAGACATTGGGTAAGTATGACTCTATTTGGGTGATTGTTGATAGGTTAACTAAGTCTGCTCACTTCATTCCTGTCAAGGTGACCTACAATGCAGAGAAGTTAGCCAAAATCTACATCTCAGAAATCGTTCGGTTGCATGGAGTTCCACTCTCAATCATATCAGATAGAGGTACGCAGTTTACTTCTAAGTTTTGGAGAACACTACATGCTGAATTAGGTACTAGGTTGGACCTTAGTACTGCATTTCATCCTCAGACCGATGGTCAGTCTGAGCGAACGATTCAAGTTTTGGAGGATATGCTTCGCGCATGTGTGATAGAGTTTGGTGGCCATTGGGATAGTTTCTTACCTTTGGCAGAGTTTTCATACAATAATAGTTATCACTCTAGTATCGACATGGCCCCATTTGAAGCATTATATGGGAGGAGGTGTAGATCTCCCATTGGTTGGTTTGATGCCTTCGAGGTTAGACCTTGGGGGACTGATCTGTTGAGAGATTCTATGGAGAAGGTGAAAGCTATCCAAGAGAAGCTTTTGGCGGCTCAAAGTAGACAAAAGGAGTATGCAGACCGAAAGGTTAGAGACTTGGAGTTCATGGAAGGTGAACAAGTCTTGTTGAAGGTTTCGCCCATGAAAGGGGTGATGCGGTTTGGAAAAAGAGGTAAGTTAAGTCCAAGGTATATTGGACCATTTGAAGTGCTTAAGAGAATAGGGGAGGTGGCTTATGAATTAGCCTTACCCCCAGGGCTGTCCGGAGTGCATCCAGTGTTTCATGTATCCATGTTGAAGAGATACCACGGAGATGGAAACTACATCATCCGTTGGGATTCAGTTTTGTTGGATGAGAACTTGACTTATGAAGAGGAACCGGTTGCTATATTAGATAGAGAAGTTCGCAAGTTGAGGTCGAGAGAGATTGCATCCATCAAAGTTCAATGGAAGAATCGACCGGTTGAAGAAGCTACTTGGGAGAAGGAGGCAGATATGCAAGAAAAATACCCACATCTGTTCACAGATTCAGGTACTCCTTTTCGCCATGGTCTTTCTTCTTTTGATCGTTCGGGGACGAACGATGGGTAAATTGGTATCTATTGTAACGACCCGTTTAGTCGTTTTGAGCAGCAGAACAAATTCTGGAAAAACTGGCTGAAACCACGGACCCAACGACGGACCGTCACAGGCTCGACGGACCGTCGTGGGTGTTCCGTTCCATGACACTTAGAGTTTGAAAATCGGGTACTGAAAATCGACTCTCTGTAAATTGTGACGGACCTGCAGGACGTGCCGTCACATCCACGACGAACCGTCGTGAGTCCCGTTGCAAAACACTTCAACTTTTGAGAAATTGGTGCAAGAAAACGAGTTTCTGACCGTCATGACGGAGGGGCCAGGACGGACCGTCACAGGGGTGACGGGCCGTCGCAGCCATCTGGAGTCTGGGGAGGACACGACGGCCGGTGTGACGGACCGTCGCAGGCATGACGGCCCGTCACAGGCTGCACAATCCCAGGCAGTTTGGGATTTCTCCACACGTTTTAAGGGTCGTTTTTGATTATTCTTTCCTTAATTACAAAGATTGAGGGGTAACATTAATAAGTCTAATTACTTAGGGGTTAAAAGGGGTAACCTTAAGTGAATTAGAGGGGTTTATTGTCCTTTTTCACACTTAATTATATGATTAATTAGGGTAAAGGAAAGAGGGTTTGAGTAAAACAAAAGGGAAAGAACAGAAAGAGAGAGAGCAGATCGATCGAATTGGTTGAGGAGAATAGCAAGCTTGGGAAATTTCTTGTGGATTCCAATTCTTCGGTGGAGGTAGGTTATGGTTTTGTATTACGATATTCGTAGTGAACTCTTGATAGTGAATAATATGTGTTGATGATATTGTAAACCTGTCTATATGCTTATTGTATGTTTGTATGAATATGATTATGTGATGTTGATAATACAAGCATGATGAAAACCATTGAATCCCAAATCTTGAAGGAAACTTTAATCTATGATATTAATGATAATGCCTTGGTATAAAGGAAGGCTTGATGAAGTAAAGTGATTGGGATTGATGATGCCTTGGTTAGAGAAGGCTTGATGAACGGATATAATGAGATTAGTGGATCGGAGTGTCACGTTCCGACACATAGAATTAGTGGATCGGAGTGTCACGTTCCGACACATAGAATTAGTGGATCGGAGTGTCACGTTCCGACACATAGTATTAGTGGGACGGGTGTCACGAACCGACACGTAGATATAGGGGATCGGAGTGTCACGTACCGACACATGTAGGGGATCGGAGTGTCACGTTCCGACACATATAGGGGATCGGAGTGTCACGTTCCGACACATATAGGGGATCGGAGTGTCACGTTCCGACACATAGTGGTAGGGGATCGGAGTGTCACGTACCGACACAAGAGGAAGAAAGATAATGAATCTCGAAAGATGATAATATATTCAACATAATGAACTTAATTCCCAAATGAGTATGGTAACGAGGCTTGAGCCCTCATGAATGAACTTGGTGGTGTTATTGACGATTATGATACTTGTTGTTGTTACATGTTGAGTTTATAGTTGATTTATAATATTATTTGATATATATTGTTCCCTATTTTGAGTTAACCGATGATATCTACTCAGTACGTGTGGTTGTACTGACCCCCTACTTTTATGTTTTCCTTTTGTTATTTGTGTTATGCAGCAAACGTTCCGTCAACTTCGACTCAGCAGTAGATCAAGCCGTCTTCACTCCATCGGAAATTCAGGGTGAGCTAATGCGTCTAGCTTGGACTGGGTCTCCTTCTTCAAGTCTTGATGCCTTGAACTTCCGGCATGGACTAGTTTTTTATAATTGTTTTAGCTTTTTAGACATTCTTAGATTAGTAGTTGAGATAGATGTTCTTGTGGTGATGACTTCCAGATTTTGGGAATATTAATAATAATTTTGAGTTGTTTTTCTTTATTAATGAGTTTAAGTCTTCCGCATTATTTTCTGTTGAAATATCTTGAAATGTTAAGGTTTAGATGGGTTGGTTCGCTCACATCGGAGGGTAAATGTGGGTGCCAGTCGCGTCCCCGATTTGGGTCGTGACAGTCAAGGCCTTAGGAACATTACAGTAAACTACATCAAGTCACACATATGTTTACTTCTTTGCATATACATCATTATTAGATCTTGTTCATGCTCCCAATCATAGGCTACTAGTCCTATTGAAATGTGAAGTCCCATTACCCCACACATGCTTAGTAAACCCTTAATGAGACCACAAACCATAACATTCAAGTCATGCATGAACAAGTAACTGAAGAAAACATCATTCATCTCAATACAAGACCTTCATCATCTAGTCATTTAGACCAACATAGTGCATATAAGGATAATATCACAACTCATAGATTCATATCATGCACACCTTCATAAAAAGAAGAAAAATACTACAAAGTCATGCATATGAACATAAACATAATCATACATCTTAGGTTAGCTTCCTAGGACTTCCTAAGGAGCTACTTGTGCAACGTCTAGATGGGTTCATTACTTCCACCTATCCTAAGTAACTAACCTTAAGTCCTAATAGTTAGGATCCTATTCATTTACGTCCATTGTCCATTTTACTTTAGGGAAACTATAGCATTAACTGACACTATGACCATGGGTGCTAAATATGGAATTTTGTGTCATCCCCTCACACCAAAAAGAGGGCATCTTACTTTCCAAGGTAATACATGAGTAACATAGTAGCATCTTAGGTTATATCACTTGGTAGATCCCATGGGACAAGCATAGTTATGGAACCTGGAGGTACATGTGAAAACCCTCTTTATGAAAAGATAGGGCATTATGGTTATTCACTTATAGAAACCCTAGTTATGCCTATGTAGGTATTGTGGTTATACACCTCATGAGGTGTAGGGTGACCTACATTTTTACCTTAGGAAGGAACACACACTCATATTCAAGTTAACTCGGTGCTAAACTAAGTCCCATTTATTAAATTTCCTTAATACATTACTTTTATAAAAATATAGGCTTAGGAGTTTTATCCCCTGAAATGTTTAGCTCATAGGTCATAGATGAAAGTTCATCAACCTAAATCATGTGAGAAGATCCTTTCACATGCACATAGAATATGTATTAGCACTATCTAGTTTAAGATACAATTGAGCACACCTCTCAAGGCTCCTATATTGACTAGCTCATCATTCATGTGTGTGTGTATACTTATATGTGAGCAAACATTTCACATAAAACCTTAAGTCACACATGTTCATACATTCATATTCATACATATAGAAACCCAAAACTAGAAATATCCTATCAAGGTACACATGTGCAATGCAAAGGCAAAGTCCATACCCTTGCCCGTACTAGTACGCCTATCTAGTCATCCTAGCTAAGGAAACACATATAATATTTTCATAAACATCATCTTAACATGCATAGTAGTAGACACTAGTGAATATGAGAACTAGCTTTCATTTAGACACCATGACCTATACTACTTGTAACATTCATGTAAATTGAGTGTAAGTTTACATTGGTCAACATGATCACATAATGTCTATCCAAAACCCATTGAGGCAGCCACCCTCTTAGACCATAATACTCTTTCAAACATAGACGACACACAATAGCATAGGAGACGAGTCAACTTTATATTACACTTAAGACTACAAACTTGTGCTATTCATGCATTCACATAGAGGTACATAGGTAATGAGTTTTTAACAATTTTTACTCATCAATGGAAGCACCTATACTTTATCCTAACATAGATATACACATGCTTATACAATAGCCATACAACCTAAATGTCAACTATAATAGGAAACAAGGCATAAGCTTCACATTGAGTGATAATCATAACTACATATTCATATATTAATAAATTAGCCTTTATGTCCTTAATCGACACATATGTAGATTCTCAATAAAGTAAACACCGCCATAAGTGGATCATACTACACAATGTTATACAAGCCTTCATAAAGTACATTAACATAGAAAAGTAGAAGAGACAAGCATTATTACCAATTTCTCAATCTTTGATTATTATAGGTCAATACCCCTTGTTTATCAACAATTCATATATAGGGCACCAGTTAAATGTACTTTAAGCATAGAAGAAACCATGTACAAGTCACTATAAGATCATGATACATCTAGTGCAAAACATTACCATTGTTCTACAGAATAGATAGACATCGATCATCAATCATAATCCATAGTCTTGTTTATCAATCAATATTCATCAATCATAACCTAAACGAAATCCTACTACAATTGCTAATAAAATCGAATTCACTGTAAGTATGATTCATATTAGGATTTCATGAAAGGTAAGCTTACAAAGGTTAATCCTATTTAAATTATCATGAATTGATCCACATTGTATCATTACATATAGGCAGTAGCTAAGGACAATTAACCATGATAAATTCATATAAAAACTAACATAACGTCAAGATTACAAGTTACAATTCCATAGACTAGAAGAACAAAGCTCAATTCATATAAGCCTTCTTTACTTCAATCATACAAGATTCATATCCATAATCCAAACATGATTTCTACCTAGAAAAGTAGGTACAAACAACTTAACATAATCGAAATCCACTTTATTACAATTAAAGACCAACATTACAGTGATCACATTGTTAACTAGTCTAGGCATGTTCAAACATTAATTTATTGATCCATATGGATTCTTAATCATAAATTCACGTAAATAACATTAGATTTAACCACTTCAAGAGAATAGATTCACAATCCAATCAATAACTAGTCAATATCACAAAGCACATGCAAGGACTACATCAATTTAGGGAGGGAACATGGGTTCATCATACAATTAGATTAAAATCACGTTCAATACAACACATTAAAATGAATCCATCATTAATCATTAAAAACATTTTGAGAAGGAACCCATGGATGGATTGAAGAAGAAGAGATTTGATCATATTTCTCGCTTGAAAACCTTTAGATAAACTCTCAACATGGAAGGATAACTAGAGATAAAGTATCACATAACTTTATCTACATGATGAGCTCTAAATGTTGGTTAAAAATAATAGAAATGTCAGCTCCAAATGTTCTTGATCTTCAACAACAATGGAGGTTTCTATAGAGAATATTTTTTGATGGAAAGTTCAATTTCATGGGAAAGGATTTGGAATGGGTTCTTCACGTCTTAGGTGACTTATATAAACCAAGAAGTAAATACATAAACCTATTAGAGTCAGGTTAGGACGTGGGGTGAATTTCCCATCGACAGAACCATCGACAGTTGCTACCGGCTATAATCGACGGACCCAATTAACTTCTTGTTGGTTAGTCTACTTGCCGTCCTTTGGCTTCTGTAAGTTGGTACATAGCCACATTTTGGGATAAGATCTACCAAAGATAAGTGTGCATCGAAGAGAATTCACCAACGGGCAGTTGGTTGACCAACTGGCCGTCGTTTGGTCCGTCGTGACAATGCCAAGACAGTGTCTCAGCCAGCCTTGGGTCCTTCTTGTGAGGAATTTTGCGGAGCCATTTAAAGTCGTAACCAGACGTTTCCAACGTGAATACAACCCTAAAAACATGTAGACCTCCCTAATGAGTTTCACCCAAAACCAATACACGTAACTCATTCAAACCGGCTAAACTACATCAAGACACAAATTGAGCGTCTTAAGGACTATCCTTCGAACAACTTGGATGTTCTTGGTCATTTGACCTCCAAACTTCTCGAAACTCCATATATCAAAAATCATTATAACTTATTTTAATATTTCATAAGATCATATCATGCAGTATATAAATATGCATGAACATATGAGACACATAGGTGACTAGTCATCCAACGTTTTGGTCGTCCCTTGGCGTTCGACTTCTAAATCATTTCAAACTTTACACACTGCCTCTAAACGTTTTAGAAGAAATTTTAGGACCTTACAACCTTGATAAAAACATGTTAGGATATATACACCCTAACTCATTTTGGGGTCTTACATCTTGAGTTATTCATAAGACTTCCCTAAGTAAGAAATTAAGAGACCATTCTTATTCCCCATTCACACCTTAACTAGGCAACTCTTAAAATGCAATAGATTAGTATTTATTCATTCACATGTTTCACAAATTTAGTAATTATCATCATTAGTTCACTTATGAGACATTGAAAACATAAGGACATTGAAGTAATGGTGTTGGAGAAGACCTATGGACTCACTCACTAACATCTACAAATCCTAATCATGCAATGCCTAGATAGCATCCCATACCACAACATAAACATCATTGAACTTCTCAAACTCTAGTATGTGTCCCATATGATTAGAATAGGCAATAACAGATATATACTATACTATCTATGCATGGAATCCGGAGTCATGAAGCTACTCTGACGGAGGATGTTCTACTTGCAAATGGTAAACTAGCAAATATCTCATGTAGGCATATGGTTAAAGAATATCAAGGGTTTCTTTGTTCTCTAATGTTATCTTTGTTACATAAATTTCCCAAGCATACTCATTAGATGCTAGTCTTTGTTCTCATAGAGTTTTTAACTAAAAGAGTACATGAAGATGTTCCATACCCAATCACATTATACCATACCGAAGAGGTTTTAGAAAGGCTACCTAAAATGGTTAATAAGATAGCTCAATGACATTCCTAAGGATGATTTCATGTCGTTCCAGCGAACCAACCCTATGCCCAACATTCAAATAAGAAGTATATCATTACGAATATCAACTTCAAGGATATCATAACCTTCTTAAGAATGTTCAATGTCACATTTCAACCATACATAAAAGACTAAGAAGCTTTATCATACTAAGTCAAGAAGTTATATTTACATTCTACATGCATCAAGTAAGGGACACAATTCTACAAAACATGACACACACATACCCCACATATATCATATCATTCAAGAAGTACATAGGTATAACCAATATCATCTATAGGTCATCCTACTCACTACTTTTTTTAAAATAATTCTATGTATTACAAGTATCATATAGTTTATCAAGAAACATCATACATCAACGTCAAGTAATGCACCTAATGACTATACTACAGGCTACTAGACACACACATCATCAACTAGAAGGACTCATACTTTGACTCTACATAAACACATAAGTCATAAAGACATTCATTATATCCACATATTCTAGTCATAAGATAATAAAGAAATACATAAAGTAATTCTGACAAGGCCACATTGATTCACAATTCATAAAATAATGCCGACAAAACCACATAATTCACAAGTAATGGCCACACCAATTTCCTAAAATTTATTATATATTTGATGTTCTACAAGTCCATAAATGTTCCATTCCGCAATCTCACTTCCAAAGAGTGAATTATGTGATAGAAATTCGTTTTCTTCATACTGCATATCCGGAAAGGAAGGTCTCTCATAATAATTCTTTCTGATGAAAAAAGTAGAACCTAATATATTAATTTCATTATCATTATATTTGGATAAAGTATTTATGGCATTAGAATTTATTTTTAATAAATAATTCCTATAAGATCATCAGTAATTTCAAGATTCTCTTAAATGTTAGGAAATTTATCTTTGGGAAGTTTAAGTAATTTAAATCTTGGTTCAATTTCTAAATCTTTAATTTTACTTTTATAGGAAGAGATTGGTTTATCTTTAATATCCGAATCATTATTAGCCTTTTGGATTTGATTAGATACTATGTAAAATAGTTCATTTTTATAATTATTTAATTGTAGTATTTCATTTATATCCTTATTTATAAGATTACCTTTTGTGTCTATTATGTCCATTTTAAAGGGTGAGGCAGTAGTAATTTTTTAATCTATTGATAAACTAATTTCTTCTAATGGGAGAAGTATAGACTCAACTATTTTATTATTTTTTGTAGCATATCATTTGTTGACATTCAAGATTTAATGACTCCTTTTGGTCATGTAATTTTCCTGTATATTCAAACCATTTTTTGAAATCCTTAAAATAGGCCTCAAAAATCTGACTAATCTAACTTATTATGCAATCTTTTTTACATGTGTGTATACAGTGAGACACATTATTAATCTTACACGTAAGTACTACTTATAACAAATAATTGATGAGAATTGTATACAGCTTGGAATAGATGCCATGTAGCTGGAAATACTTACACATAGCGTGCGCTACATGTTTATCTTTTTTTGCTAAAATGTTATCTTCAAGACATAGATCCTTCTATTTTTTCATATAGTTACATTGTGGCTTTATTCCTGTCGGGTCCACTTTGACATTTTGTGGCTTTGGACTTTACTAATATGGGTGCACCTATTTCCTTACATGTTGACAAAATAAATAATAATACATGCTTGACACTTTCTTATTTTTATTGAAGATGATCGATATCCTTATTTCTTTATCATATAAGTGTGATGACACTTCCTTTTATTAAAAAGGTATGCTTGTGCTATTTCATGTAGATCTAACATCTCTCCGTTACTAAGCTCTTCAAGGGAGTCAACATTATCTAATAATTCAAATTTTGATTCTGTATCAGTTTTGAGGTTAAATAAGGCTTCCTTGAGCCTTATTCTTAATCTTTATTTGGATTTGTAAAAATCCATTTGGGTTGATTAACTTGAATCTACCTTATCTTTGTGAATAGTTGGTGTCAATCCTTTAATTTTTATGGTCTTTCATAAATATTTAATTCTCTCAAATTATTTTTGCATGTCTATCATTCTTAGCGCATTCTTGTACTAATATCATTCTTCTTCATATTTTTACAAAATGTGTAGGTGGTGATGGATAAACGATCTTTCCTTGATGGAAGACGTTAGTACTATTCCCAAGTTCAAGTGTGTCCTTAATGATTCAAGGACCTTCATATGTAGATTATAATTAATTTCATCTGAAAGGATAGTAATACTCTTTCGTACTTTTAAGGGTCGTGTCCCTATTTTATTGATGTCGTGTTTAAGATTGCAAGACAAGAATTAGTCTCTTAACTATGTTTGTAGTGATATTAAATGGAGTAATGAATGGTCTTGTGTTGTACAATAAAAGATTTAAATTTTCTGCTAATTTTATGATAATTCAATGAATGATGTTTAAGGGCTTGTATAAGACCTCCGAGAGATCAATTACATCGTGTTACTTCTAGTGGGTGCTCCCAGATTGTGATATACTACAAGAGAGTATCCCCTAGAAATCACACGCCGTACATGAACTCTAAGAGTTTTTCTACAAGTCCCTTAGCTTTTATTAATCATATAAGTACGAAAAGTAGTGCAAAATTATAACTCTACACTATAAAGTCAATGAGAAACTCTTATATAAACCGTAAGAACTATGTCTGATCATTACAAGACATCATATACACATGTTATTATCATACGATCACCACCCTTACATCGAAAAGAAACTAATGTCTAATACAAAATCTTTAATGAAAACAAACCAAAAAAAGCATCTATGTCCTCAAACTTATGAGGACGTACCAAGAAACTTTAGAGAATGATCTAGTTCCCAAGCTTCAACTCTAAGATCCTCTCCTCCTTATACCTATACTTGTAGAATAGAGAAGAATATAGAGTTAGTACAATTAATCAACTAAGTATGACAATATGCATAAAAGGCTTTAAAGAGTACCTTTTAGTTGAAATATCCTTTTCATTCTATTTTTGTAAAACACCATGAATCAAGTGTACAAGACATCATACAAGTCATCATCAACATACAAGTTACTACTTCCATAATTCTGAAATATATTCATTAAGTAACTCATAAGTCAATTAGAGCATCTATCCAAAGTTATCCTATGACCCACCTAGGTAAGACATGAAGAGACTGCGCATACAACCTCTTCAATACACACCTAAGTTATCCTTAAGACTACCAAAGATAAGGATATTCCATCTCAACTAAATAAGTCAATATTCATTACTTCAAATAGTAGAGAATATATTCATAAAATTAAGAACTTCCAATAAAGACCATCCCTTTAGATAACCCTATGTTACATTTGTGCAATGTGAAAGTAGCATCTCATTCTACTACTCCTACGTAGTGCTCTTTACGAACCACCCTACACTAGGCACATCGCATTATACCATTTACATAGACATCATTAACATTAGACATAAGACCGAAATTCATCATTAACATTTGACATGAAGTCAACTTACTTCATTAATATCATATAAAACACATTCATTCATTAACATTCAAGGACACATAAAGACTACAACCAAATGTCTACTTGTGTAATACATAGATGGCGTCCTATTCCACCATCTACTTAAAGTAGTACACCCGTATGAAGACCTACTGCATTACTTTTGTTTGTGGGTGCTAGCCGACATAGACTATAATAGCTTAACATGGAATCTTGGTATTAACCCCTACCGTATGAGGGATCCCCACATGCCTAAGGTAGGGTAATTATCTTAGCCTTTATCCGTAACACCACAAGCTAGTATTATGCGGTCATATAGTTAAGTGATAAGGGGATGGCTTATAAATATAACATATCAACTCACGCCGAATATCAATCTCAAGAGGTCACATTTGGATACTACATCTCTACTCAGAAAAAGTATCCCCACATGCCTAAGGTAGGGTAATTGAATAAATTCATATTCAATACATTTTCATTAGATTCATTCATTCATTTATTGTGTGTGTGTGTGTGAAAGCCTTCGACAAAACTACCATCACTCATGACATTGTGTTCTATAGATGATTACACTACATCATTATAATCCACAGAAAATAATACTTCACATTCACGTCATACTTCAATTAGTCATGTTATCTTCAAGATACACATTTATAAATTCATAAGTCACATCACTTTACTTCACACTCAATGCCTTCATTACCATAGTCACAATTCACATATACATTCATATACATTAAGTAAACATAACAACAATAACTGGACCATAACACACATGATCAATTCAATAAGAATTAGTACAATTTAGGACACCTTTACGTTCATTCAATCCATAATTACCTTTTCTTAATTCTCCAACAATTTATCATAATTAGGCATGGATGGCAGTATATAACCAAAGTAAATCATAATATAAACACAATTCTAATAATATTCAATCACATTCATCAATCCATTTCTTAAGCAAAAATTAGTATAAAGCCAACGAAATTGTAGAAGAAATCAATGGAAATTTTCAATCCTAGCTAAAATTTGACATCAAGCATCCATGGAAGTCTTGAGAGAACTTCTTTGAACTTTGGGTTCTGATTGTTTAGAAGACATTCGTAGTCGGATGACACTAAAACACTTTAAAGGATTAAAATACTCAACTAGAAGCACACAAACACACATTATCATGAATATAGCTTCATAGTTAATGCACCAAGTTGACAAGAAACACCAACTTCACATGATTATACACTCAAAGAAACAGAACAATTGGGAACTAATTCTACAATACATAGTGCACACATACTTCATAATTTTCATTGAATAATGGAAGAAATACCTTCTCCTACTTTTGACATGCTCATTATTTCATTTTAAGTCCCAACATGCAATAACTTTTCTATAACACCCCTAAAATACTGTACAATGGTTTACATGTCGATACGTCATTTCTTAATAATGTCTTTTATTCACATTTTTGGAACTTGAAATTTTGTGATAATTGTAAACGTGCCTAACGTAAGTGTTATCATAATTTAAGGTATTGTATGGGGGTATTTATGCAGATTGACTAATTATAATATCATATATATATATAAATTTTTGGTGTATATATGTATATATATATATATATATATATATATATATATATATATATATATATATATATATATATATATATATATATATATATAGGATTACGTATGTAACTTATGCAGCAATCAAAAATAAATTGGGCAAGCACCTTTATTTGACATATGTATGTGTTACTAAGCTTCACTATTGAAACTATTTTTGGACACATCCCCTTATGATTTTTGTCTCTATTGAAGTCTAAGAGAATTATACATTACCAAAAAACGTTGTTCTTTAAAATTAAAGGAAAAACTAGGTCCTTATTGCTTGAATTCAACACACAGACATTTCATCTTAGTAAGTGATGAAGAATTTATTTTAATACTTGATAGTGTTTGGTAGTTTAAAGATATCTCGTTCAATACAAATTTTTTAAAGTGAGTAAATATGATTTGGAAGATAATTCATAATTTGACAAATCATTTTCTTATGGAAATCTCTAATTTCCTAATTACGGATTCGAAATATTGAACGCAACATAGAGCAACTTCTACCCAGCTTTTGGAATTAGAATTCCTGTCTGTTAAACTGTTAGTACTTTTATTATATCTTTTTGTAAAAAATGTATTTGAGGTGAATATTGATTATTTTCAAGCTGAATAGATGTACCTACATCTTTTATGAAGGATATAAAGTACAATTTTGCCATTTTCCCTTTTCAAATCGTAGTTGCGACACGAAACATTAAGTTGGCCAGAATCACTATCGTAGGAGAATAGTTGTATTTCTAAAGGCTATACATACTTTTATAATTTATGATGATTATTAAAGATATTAAAGACCTTTAAAAAGGAACTTATCTTAGTATCGAAAGAACTTGACAATGAGAGGTGATGATTTCCCATAGAGAAAGATTCACTGTACAGTTCCACATGTAGTGTTGACTCCCCAATGATGGATACTCATCCAATTGATTCCCATGAGAGGCGGCCCTAATTTCCAAGCGGTATATAGATGCATAATACCTATCTCCTAGTTCTTGAACAACGTTGTCCCCATAGGAATACTAGCTAGTGGATCCACCTAGTAACCTACGTTTATGTTTGGTTTTAATTTGACTGGTAGACAACCTGCCTTTGGTGTAAGGTTGTACAACACCCGATCCACAATTATCTCTTGTAATCTATGTCAGTTAAGGCAAGTATTCCCTATAATAAAAATGAAGTAATGAAGTACAAAACAACTAGGGTGACTTGGGAGGTTGACTTAGCTTAGGTAGGGGTATAGGACTCTACTTAGGCGTTGCACTAGTTTTCCTTGAGGGAAATTGTAGGAGGTTCTTCTTATGTATGAATTTGCATATGAAGGTATGTGATATTCATATGATGAACTTGCACATTTTTTATAATATATCTCTACTAGTCTCACTTATGAATATGTGTTGATTTACATTGTTAAAGTAAAAGGATATGTTCTCTTAAATGTTATGCTATGATAAGGAGGATGTTAGTCGTGATTCTTATTGGGTTACTTGATTGAGTAAGGTTATGGGGCTTACATTGGTCATTGCACTTGTTGACTTGATAGGATTCATGGGTAATTTTCTTCCTTCTGTTATGTCGAAATACACTCTTATTCATGCTTATTGCTAAGATGACTTGATGATAGAGTTACTTGACTTTTTATTCAATTATATGATATGCATGTTAACTTGACTAGACTTGATGTAGTTGTTCTTGTGATGTACATGCCTATGACTTAGTTAACATGTATTATTGGTTGGTATGGTCTTGCTGAATGAGCATAAAGTTTTTTAATAAATGTGAATGCTTGTTGGAATGTCCCTTTTAGTAGAATTGTTTTATTGTATGTGTGCATATGGTATCATAGACTAATCCCATTTCTTCCTTATCCCCAAAAATTTCGGTTCCACTTTTATAATGAATATTGTAGACAACATTGAACAAGACTTGCAGTAGAGTAGATCCTCACTTTCCAAGGGCAATGTAAATATCAAACAATGAAGTTGTTTTAGTATTCAGACTCTTACGTTTCTTTCCTTTCATTTCAGAACTAAACATTTGTTTGACCTATATGTGATCTTATTGTATTGATGTTTGGGATAGGCCCAATTAGATATACTCTTATAAGATTGTTATGAGATGAGACAACTATATTGATACTATGTTATATTCTATATATTTGTGTGCAATTAAAGTAGAAGACTAAGTAATCATCTCATACGATGGGTCTATGTATACTCGATATATATACTATGTGTATGTAGAGGTCTATGTAAGCCTACACGTAGAAGTAATGAAATGTTTTAATTTTCCGCCTTTTTTGACCTATGAATGTAATGATGTAAGCTAAGAGACTAGTCTTTGTCCTCAAAGAGGACGATGACTTCAGTTACGTCTAGGTGGTATTCCCAGATGTGACAACTTAGTATCAAAGCATGGGGTTAAATATTTTTGAGTCGATGTCTCTCTCAATCATGTCTATGTAGGTTCATAGTCATAATTGTGAAGCGACCAAACTTATAAATAGGAATCTATATGATTATTCGGAAACTCTTACTTTCTTGGAATTCCAATATCATGTGTTTAAAGTGTTAGATCCATGTGCTTTGTCATCTAAGCCTATTATTATGATTATAAGAAATGAATACTCTGAGGAATACGACACTGAGAATCGAAGAAGAGATTGCCAATGCGGGAATTTCTCCATGTGCTGATCAAGTTCCTCAACTTGAGGAAGATGTGAATGATGACTAAGCCCCGGTAAATCCTCCTCCTTTGATTGATGAGAACATAAGGACCGCTCTCTTCCAATTGGCCCAAGCCATTACTACACAAGAACAAGACGCCACTACTCAAGCCCAAAACCATGACGACACAAGCTAATCGATACATTTTAACCCCGGCCACACCAACAAGTGTCTACCATGGCCTCTCGTTTGAGGGATTTAACTAGGATGAATCCTGTTACTTATTACGGGTCCAAGGTGTAAGAAGACCTCAAATAGATCACCGATGAAATCTACAAGATCCTTTATTCTATGGGGTTTTCTACTAGAGAGAAGGCCGAGTAGCCACTTACCAACTAAAGTATGTGGCTCAAGCATGGTATTTCTAATGGAGAGACAATAGGCCATTAAGGGGTGGAATGGGGACTTGGGAGGTGTTCAAGAAGGCTTTCTTGTTTGGTTCTTTACTAGGGATAAGAGGGAAGCTAAAGTGGTTAGTTCATCAACCATCACCAAGAAAGTATGTGTGTTCTTGAATACTCATTGAAATACACTAAATTGTAAACATATGCTCCTTCTTTGGTTTACGATCCTAGATATGAAATGAGCCGTTTTGTAATGGGGGTGTCACATGATTTGTTAGAGGAGTGACATTCGGCTATGCTACATGACAACATGAAAATTTATCGTCTCATGTTTCATACCTATCATTTAGAAGAGGCAAGGGATAAGAGAAAAAGTAAAGATGCCAAGAGGGCAAGATCTTTTGATGAGGTTCCTCAAAGGGAAGGCCTGAGATACAAGATAACCGTTGGTTTAAGTTTTAAGAAGACAGTTTCTAATCAAGTACCTTCCAAGTTACCTAAGGATAGGTATGATAGGGTGTGTAACCCAAATGTATAAGGGAGTAGATACTAGTTCACCTACCTAGAAGCCAACATGTGGATAGTGTGGCAAGAAGCACTATGGTGATTGTCATAAGGGAACGGATATTTATTTTGGTTGTGGTAAAAGTGGGCACAAGGTTAAGGATTTCCCTAATGTGAGGGGTCAAGAAAATAGTAGTGGTCAAGATAAACCAAGTGTTTTAAATTAGGCTACGAAAAAAGAATCGCTTCTATGCTCTGCGCTATAGGGGTGAGCAAGAGACTTCTCTCGACGTGGTGACCGGTATGTTGAAAGTCTTCTCTATTGATGTATATACCTTACATGATCACGCTGCTACTTTATCATTCTTTACTCCTCTAATAGCTAAAAAGTTGTACATTTTGCATGATATTTTGCATTAACCTTTTATAGTGTCTACCGCGTTGGATGAGTTGGTTGTTGCTAAAAAAGGGTGTATAGAATTTGTTGTATAATGTTTCCCGATATGGTTTCTTATATTGATCAAGTAGAACTAGATATGCTAGATTATGATGTCATTTTTGGTATGGATTGGTTGCATGCTTGATTTGCCTCTATTGATTGTAGAACGAGGGTGGTGAATTTTAACTTTTCAAATGAGCCTGTTCTTGAGTGGAAAGGCGGAAATTTTATTCCTAGAGGTCGTCTCATCTCTTGTTTGAAAGCATGAAAAATAATCTCTAAAGGGTGTTTATACTATATAGTATTAGTCTAAGATTTAGCTCCAAAATTCATCCCATTGAGTCAGTAATGATCTTCCCGGCATTCCTCATGATCGGGAAACTTATTTTTGTATCGACTTGTTACAGAATACTAATCCCATTTCAGTTCTTTTTTATCGGATGGCTCCGACCAAATTGAAAGAGTTGAAGTCTGAACAAGAAGATATAGTAGACAAAGGCTTCATTAGACTTAGTGTTTCTCTATGGGGTGTTGTGGTTTCATTTGTGAAGAAGAAGGATCGTTACCATAGAATGTGCACTGATTACCGTCAACTCAATAAAGTCAATATTAAGAACAAGTATCCTTTCCTCAGATTGAGGACTTTCTAACTTAAACGGGTAAGCTAATTTTCTAAGATTGACTTGAGATCGGGGTATCACCAGCTTAGGGTGACAGGTGATGATATACCAAACATGACATTTCAGACTAGATACGGTCACTATGAGTTATTAGTAACGTCCTTCGAAATAATAAATGCCTAGGAGACATTTATGGATCTCATTAATAGGGTGTTTCAAAGTTACCTAGATTCATTTTTGATTGTCTTCATTGATGATATCTTGGTATATTTGAAAAATGAGGGTGATCACATGAACCATTTGAGAGTGATGTTCCAAGTCCTTAAGGAGAATCAATTGTTTTCCAAGTATAGCAAATGTGACTTTTGGTTGAGGTCGGTGAAATTTTGTTGCAATATCATCTCTAGTGAAATAGTTGAGGTAGATCCAAGGAAAATGACGGCGGTGAAACATTGTCCTAGACCATCAACTCCAATCGACATTAGGAGTTTCTTGGGTCTAGCGGGTTATTATCGGAGGTTTTGATGGTTTTGGATCTAGCGCATCTCTGTTGACTACCTTTACCCAAAAGTGTAAGAAATTTAAGTGGTCGGAAGCATGTTAGAAAAACATCCAAATCTTGAAAGATAGGCTTACTTCCGCTCCGGTGTTTATTTTACTGGTTGGTACAAAGGGCTTCATTGTGCATTGTGATGCATGACGAGTGTGTTTATGGTGTGTGCTTACGCAAACTTATAAAGTAATAGAGTATACTTCTAGGCAACTTAAGGTACATGTAACACCCCGTATCAAAATCCAACCCAAAACATCTTTTCACAAAAATGTGCAGGTCCAACCAACGAGGCCATCGACGGATCGTACACTAACGCACAATTCGTCCTGTACATCTGTAAATGGGGTTAGAAATTCTAAAAATCTCAGCCCACAAAAATTTGCTTAACTCATGATCGATGGAAGACCTACATTCCGTAGTCCGTGAATGTCGATGGACACCCCATTCACCAACTCTCTGACAAGACCCACGGATGACTAGCGCAGTCCGCAAGGGGACCCACGGTCCGTGGGTCTAACCTTAGATGGGAACTAGCAGACAATTAAGGGGTAAAAGCAGTTGGGTAAACATAAAATGGTCATAACACTTATAATAAACTTAATTAGGTGATGTATGACCTACCAATAGATATATATTTGAATTAACTTTCCATAGACACTGACCTTGCTAAATCTGACCCTCGAATAAATCTTTATTCCCGTATTAGTATAGGCCTGTCGAATAGGCCCAACCTAAGGACACAACGACAGATAGCCGATCAAAGGATAGACCGTCTGTCTAGGCTATCGTTTGGTCTGACAGAAATCAACTACTAGGTCTTTTGGTCCTTTTTCATTTCATTTAAACCATAAGATACATCATTTTGACCCTAAATCATTAGATTATAGTCACTTTAAGCATAGACACATAACAAGAACTTAACTAAGTCACAATCATAAATCAAAAGTCAGAAAATTAGAAGCAAGAATGGCAAAAAAACTCAAGAACCCTGGTTCAAGAGAGAAATAAGTTTCCACCAGTTCCAGCCCCAAAATGTAAGTGTTTTTTTGTGAATTTCATCACCAGGCATGTAGGACTTCACTAGTGGCTTCCTTTCACCCATAAAGTCCCTTGTTTTCAGTCAGTCCTTGATTCTCTTATCATGATTAAACCTAGTCTTCCAACAATTACATAAGAACTTCATTATTTTGGTTAAATATATGTGCTGAATCAGGTTATCGTGTTATTACTAAGATTATCACATGAATATCAGAACTCTAGCTTTGTATTTCTTTAGTTCTTGAATAACAAATGCTATGTAATATATTTTTGTTATTCAGCTATACATGAATCAATTTTTAATGCCTCGTTAACAGATTAAATGATGCATTCTCATTTTTCATGTTCAGTTTTGAGCTATCCATTATTTACAGAAAATTTAGAAATAATATGTTAACTACATTAATCAATGGGAGTTCCATAATACCGAGTTGGACTAGGGTTTAGCGTACCCAATTAGTCCCAGAACTACTAGCCATCTAGGTTGTAATACACCTCTTTGGGCATCAATTTAGTAATAATGCCATAATGCCTTTATACCTCAGATAGGGTATATTGGCTCCCCTTGATTGGGAGTATACATCGGACTCCACATTTAGATTATGTGGTTTTCATATCATTTATTAGTATGTCCCACAGTTCAGTCTGACTCTCTTCATCGACCATGTATCAGTATATTTAATATTCATTCTCAGTATCTTATAAATTGGTCATTACATCCAGTAAGCTCAGAAATCAGCATATCATATTCAGATTATTATACTTGCTTTTGTTCTTGTTCAGTCATGTTTTATTTACACTTTAATCTATCCTACATGCTCAGTACCTTTGAAGTAC